>WHPX01000792.1:0-172500 GCA_011057435.1 Actinia equina | reverse complement strand
AATGACACTTTCAGGTATTGACAAGGAATGGTACACTTGTTCTTTTTATAGTTTACCTTCGCTGTTTAATGTTTTTATATCAACAGCCAGCACAAGTATTCCCCTATTCTGAGATTTTTTTAAACAGCAGGGATCCCGAAATCTTAGTCCAATCCCAATCAGTTCTTTTTATTTTAACATATTTTTCTTTGTAACTACGACAAAAGGAATGGGTAAAAAACGCTTCATTTTTAGCTGGCATCCAAAAGTATTTGATTGTGTTATTTAAAAATATGTGCCTGAAAATAGCATTTAAATGTAGGGAAATCTTATACAATAACCTAATGGGGAAAAGCAATTTAAAAACAATTTAAGGTCGTGGGAATTTAAACTTGATATAGCTACTTACAGAAAGTTGTGACCAATAATTAGATTGGGAGAAAGGAAAATTGTTTCTCCGCATTCTGTTCGACATCAGTTAAATTCAAAATCCCATATTCAATAAATAATTAAAAAGGCTTTTCACCTGCTAATTTCTGGTTAAAACAATTCCGTTTGGTTTTACATGTCAGATCTCTAATTTTCAATTAGTTGTTTTCAGTCCGTCCGTCCGTCCGTCCGTCCGTCCGTCCGTCCGTCCGTCCGTCCGTCCGTCCGTCCGTCCGTCCGTCCGTCCGTCCGTCCGTCCGTCCGTCCGTCCGTCCGTCCGTCTGTCCGTCCGTCCGTCCGTCTGTCCGTCCGTCCAACCGTCCGTCCGTCCGTCGGTCCGTCAGTCCGTCGTTCCGTCAGTCCGTCCGAGGGTTGAATTATATGATAATTATTTTCAGGAAATCAGTACTGTTAGAGGTCAGATATTGAAGAAACATAGATAAGAGTAGGAGCAATATCAACATGAGATTGAATTATATGATATCTATTTTCCAGGAAATCCATAGAATGTTAAAGTAAGACAATACCTCCTCGGATAAAAAAGGATGAGGATCTCTAACCCACCCCTCCAGTAGAGAACCAAATTCCTCAAAAGATCGTTGGGGAACTTAATAACAGAATTACAAGGCGGTTGATCGATAAGCAACTAGAACATCTAAATTAATGTTACATTATTGACACCAAATTTATAAGTTTCTTTTCCTTTTCTTCTAAGTTCTTCTTATTTTTTCCCTCTTTTCGCCACATGTGTTAATATGCCGTTGGATTCCTTTATGTCCCTTATTAAACGTCCCCAAAAGAGTCCTAGCTTTTTCTCGACCTTTTCCTAGGCCTTGAACTATGGGTACAATGTTATCATTCAAGCCCATGAAAGGATCTTCTAAAAGGGTATAATAAAAGCAGCGCGTCTGTTCCTTTTGTATCAGGAAATATTTGGCGATTTATAGAGTCAAGTCATTGAAATTTTAACGGTGCGTTTGACAGCATCATATACGTATGATTTGCTATTCGACGTTTTCTAAAATTGAATACTAATTAAATCAAGGCAAAACAATGTTTCCACCATATTGATTCTCAGCGGGAATGGAAGGGATTCAGTGTAACTGGTTTGATGTCTTAATTACCTTAGGTTAAGAAATTGACAGGCATAATCTCTTATCATGAGAAGAGAAATAGAAAAAAAGAAAGAAAATCACGAAAAAGAAAAAAAAAGCGTAAACCTTTTCTAACCTGTAACATAAAGCTCATGCCTTCCTGTTTTTTCTACAGAAACGATCCAAACTGTTAGTTCTCGAACTAATCAGTGGTAAATTTATTAAATCAAAAGCTGCAACCTGTGAATATCATTATCAAGCGGTTTTTGTTTATGCTCACGAAAGTACAAAATTAAAATAAGGCTCGACACCAAATAATACTTTTATTTTCTAATGCATGAGTTAAGAAGGCAGTCGCTTGCGGGAGGCGGTCGCTTTCGAGCGAAAACGTTTACTAAAGGAAGAGTAGACCGATCTTAGTTTATACAATAGTTATCAGTTGGTTGCCGGCCGTTGCAAAACAGTCTAAAGATGCGTTGCGTTCCTCCTTTTTTTCCTGTGTCACGTACAACATGCAAATGTTGTGCAAAAGTAACCAGGAGTCTTGTAAGCATTATTCAAGAGGCTATCGAGGCACGTGATACAGGGATCCCGTGTATAGTGATATCTGTTAGGCACGCGAAGTTGCTTTATCAGACAGAATAATGTTGCCTCAGTCTTCAAGGAACAATCTATCAGTGATTATTTTTAAAGACCCAAATAAAGAAATGCTTATAGTAATATCTTATTAAAAGCTTAGTAAAAGCTTATTTCGGTGAGTAAATGAATATTTTCTTTAAACAAAACTGAATCGCAGGGTAAGTTTCATCAATATGCCCTTGTCTCCCATGACAATGTCTGGCTGGCTTATAAGTTATCGCAACATTGTTTTTCAGCGGAAAAATCGCCAAACAAAAATTATGCAGATATGAATTTTCCGTTTAAGCATTTTTTATTTTTAACATTTTTTAGTCTGTTACCGCTTTAAGAGGTTTCAAAACGAAAATCGCCAATCATTTTTATAGGAAATATACTATGAACGTTACTACCTTTATAACATTGAGTCACAAGTAGTTCAGCTCTGAGCCTGTACATAATAAAGAAAACCAAGTTTAAGCGTTTGGACGATCTTGTTTTACAATAACAATAAATGAAAATCTACTAAGATTGTAGGAGGAAGTATAGTTGACCGCATAGCTAGTTACGAATCAATGAAGACATAACAGCTTGTTTTACTTAATGATAAAGTAGAAGTATCTTTAGTGGGATCTATATTTGCGTTTTATCAACGATGAATTGTAGTATATCGTGGTAAGGCTGGAGTATATAAGCAGATTAGAAATTTTAAGCTTTTAAAGTAGCCTGAGCGGATTATAGGAAGCAACAGAAACAGCCCCAATTTGTGAAAGTGATTAACCGCTATAACTTGTGGCTTCTAGAAACTGAAATAGAAAAAGTAGCTATGTACTTTCTTTAATTTGAAAACCTTTGAAAACGGTGAATGGAGGAATAAGTGTCGTTGGGGCTAGAAGGGATATACTTCACTACCAACTCTTATCTGAATACTATGCAATGTTGAGGTGCATATTTTGTCATACCGCCATGTTTCCTCATTATCTTCCCTTGCTAGAACAACCAACCTAACGGCTGTTTCATTACTATGTATATATCGCGAGGAAGTTTGAATCATATGGTTACACCGCAAGAATAATTTGTGCTTGAATGCCAAATCAGTGCTTGAATGCCAAAGAAAATATATTATATATATTTATTTATATATTTCGTTTAATCCATAGAGCTTTCGAATTCTCTTATGACATGTTATGAAAAACCGTGACTTCTGAATATATTCTTATACTTTCGCAAGCCCTCTGCGTATATCTATACTGGAGCGCGGCGGACCTCTCGCGACTTTGTCGCAAGTTGGCCGCGCTCGATAAATTTCCGCTCGATAAACCCCTCGGGAGGCAAGAGAGGTCGGCAAGTCTACTGTATTAATGTTTTAAGCAAGCCTAATTATGCAATAATCATTAATATTAAGTTGAAGGAGTCGACGTTCGTTAAAGGTATTTTGTACTATATATATGTTTATTACCGCTTTGATGTTATTACCACGACCTATGGTCTTTGTAGAGCATTAAAAAAACACATTTCCGGGTGATTTCATTAACATATAACTCAGGTATGAGAATCAGTTGATATTTCGATTCTTACCATAACAGGCTTCCAGATGAACTTTGATAGGTCCACATTGAGTTTTCAATAATGTAATCTGTCTATTTATTTTTTCTGCTTTCAGTCGACTTTCGATTTAGAATTCAAAATATAGACACAAACTGCAATTCTGGTGTCAGATGTTAACGCGTCTTACTCACGCGCCAGCCATGTTTATTTCCATGAGAATATTATTATCCTCGAAATTCAATATGGCTGCGAGGTTTTGAAGTCATAACGTAACCAAGAAACCAACTTGAATGTTGTTGAACGTTATTGTATTATTGTATCTTTCGTTCCATTTTAAACACCAACTAAACAAGAAACTCTACTCACAGAAATATAACAAATGTCTTCCGAGAACTACTGGATGAAGACAAAGAGAATTTTGTTCTTATTCGATAATTTTCGGAAAACAATCGGCAGTTCGCGATGTTTTTTTCGTGGTGTTCCATATTATCATTCATAAATAACGAATAAACGACGTACCGTTGTCATCAAGGGCGGATCCAGCGAAAAATTTTAGGGGGGGGGGGGGCGCTATTTGAGTTTAGGGGGGGCTAATTGAGTTTCTTCCGTTAACACAACGAAAAACAATATCAAAAAGCAACGCTTTTTTCCCCTGCTGATAAATTGTAAATGATGAAGAAAAGAACCCTGATTTACCGTTTGATTAAATTACTCTAATTTCGCGCGGGAAATGTACATAAGTATTTGCGATTTAAATAGTGTTTGTTTTTGAAGTGAAAACGATTTATTGATTGAAATAATAGCGAATTGAAATAATTGTGGGGGAGGGGGGGGGGGGGTTAAATAATAAAATGCTAGCAATCAAAGAGACGCAGTAAAATATATATCATTTTCGAAATCGTACTATACTGCTGTGTTACTGCCTCTTTGTTTTTAGCGTCAGAATATTCACGTGATACCAATGTTAAAGGAAAAAAATGCACAACTGCTCAATGATACAAGCAATATTAAAATTCAAGGATGTTCCCTTCAATACATGAATATTATACACAAAATCGTGGTTAACCCTGAGCAACCGAGAGCTCAAAAAAGGAGTATTATATTACGACTAATTATGTATTTATATGTTTGACAGATGTCTGCGGTATTAAAGTGAATTCGAACGCCGAAATTGAATTTTTTTTTTTACTTACGTCTACGTTTTTTTTTCCAGAAATTACCTTGGTATATATCAAAACACTTATCGACTTTAGCCTCTGGAAATCAGTGAGTGGTAAACGACTTGATCCGTATTGCTATAAATTACTTTTATTTATATGTCTAGTCGTTCTAACGATTTCGCATTAATTGGGGACACGTTTTGCTCACACGCTTTACCACTACATTCAATATTCTATGCACACAACGCTCAACTCACATGTTGATTTTTACAGAGGGAAGAAACCGGAGAATCCGGAGAAAACCCTCGTAGCATGGGGGAGAACAACACATCAATCACACTCAATTCACATGTGGCGACCGCAGAAACGGATAAATATCTCTATCCAACTTGTCACGCATTAAAATCTAATATTACAAGTTGGGACTATCACGGTGATATTCTGGACGCTAATGTGGCTACGAGCTACATAATTCAAAATGGCGGCCGCTTCTGCACATAAAGTGTTGCCTGACAAGTTGGACGAGTGATGAAAAACGAGCAACAAATTGCAAATTTGCTGCAGGAAGTTGATCTACGTTCTACTTTTCACAAAACGTTTTCCCAACTTGCAAAAAAGGATTTTGTTGCGTGACAAGTTGGATAGATAGGGTGTAATACGAGCAACATTGTTTTCGAACTTGCACTGCAACAATGTTGCGCCACAAGTTGGACGTTTTCGTGTCTCTTATTTCGGCGCCTTTCTTCCTTAACATAATTACTATAATATTTTACCACGAAATAAAGTATAAATACTGCAAAAGGAAAAGTAACAGCTATAATTTTATAACCACCACCCACCCCTTTCTGTATCGTTTTTTGCCCTTTACCCCAGCAAAAGTACGTTATTTGTCTTCTATTTCCAATAACTCTCATACACAATAGTTGTTTTGTAAGAGAAAAAGCAATCGACACAATGAGTTAATCAGTTCACTTTTAAAATAGTTCGCTCTGTGCCAGACATCTTGTTAACAAGGCTTGACAGAGGTGGTTGCATTTTAACAGTCATTGTACTGATGCTAGTCAGTCCAAGAATAGTTGGTGAGTTTGTAAGAAGGACACTAATCTACAAAACTAGATGGCAATGCAAATACAATTTTCAGTTTGCAAACGACAGCTATGAATATTACTGATTTATTATCACATGGGAAATCGGTTTTACCTTCGTAAAGAGGACACAGTTTACGTAATTCAATAGCCACAACAACAACAAAATATTTCAAGTTATGCAATAGGACGAAGCTAGCAAGAAAGATATTGGTTACGTTGTGCCCATTATTGAGTCTTCTATACGAAATTATAACCGGGAAACAAATACAAAACACACAATTACGTACATATGTACAGTCGAAATGAACGACCGTTTTTCTTTTCGGACAAATGTTTAATAGTGAGGGACCAGATTAATAGCGATCTTAATCGAACATCGAAGAATAGAAGCCCATGTTGGCAAATTATCGATTGTTATTCTATCGTCTTTTACTTTTATAATATGACGCTAACAAGTAAAGTAAAATAGCTCTATTATAACATGTATTTGCTGGAAATAAGCATTACTTTTATTTTGAAAACATATGCATAAAGAAAAAGACGAACACGGCAAAGAAATGTGAGCAACTAGCTCCTAAGAAACACGTTATAAAAGCGTATTAAAACGAAAATGAAACCTATAAAAATAATACATGCAGAAAATGCCAACGTCGAAGGCTGGGGTCACAGTTTTATCTAGATTTTGTAACGGCTTCCTAAGTATTTTCATTTCTATCAGGTTGGCACTGGGTTAATTACCAAGATAAAATGAATCACGCTACTGCGCAGCTTTTGGGACTTTGCTCAAAGTTTATTTCTTTATTAAACCCCGTCTTTATATCCCATCTTCGTCACGCAAGCTTCATATTCCGATTTGATAAAAGCTACTACTTCCCAAGTGCTTTATAACTCGGCTGCACACACCTCATTGTGAAATACAGGTTAGACAAATAACAGTTTACAATAGGTTGCTATCAATAGACGTCACTTCCGGTAATAGCTCTTTTTTGATGGCTTGTAGAATCCTGGAGGTTGTTTTGATCTCTTGTTTTCTGGTTTGATGTCGTTTAAATAGTCAAATACAATAGTTTGAGGACTATTTTGACATGTTTTTGACTTAGCATTCGCTAGTTGCCCCCCAGTCAACCGCTTGCTTGCCCCCCAGTCAACTCCAAAAGTCACGTGATTGATAGTAAGCAATAAAACACGAAAAACAACGTCGAAACCGCACACGTGCTGATTGTGTGATGTTGCAGAACACGTGAAATCAGAAATCAGAAATCAGAAATCAGAAATCAGAAATCAGAAATCAGAAATCAGAATCAGAATCAGAAATCAGAAATCAGAAATCAGAAATCAGAAATCAGAAATCAGAAATCAGAAATCAGAAATCAGAATCAGAAATCAGAAATCAGAAATCAGAAATCAGAAATCAGAAATCAGAAATCAGAAAATCAGAAATCAGAAATCAGAAATCAAAATCAGAAATCAGAAATCAGAAAATCAGGAAATCAAAATCAGAAATCAGAAATCAGAATCAGAAATCAGAAATCAGAATCAGAAATCAGAATCAGAATCAGAAATCAGAAATCAGAAATCAGAAATCAGAAATCAGAAATCAGAAATCAGAAATCAGAAATCAGAAATCAGAAATCAGAATCAGAAATCAGAAATCAGAAATCAGAATCAGAAATCAGAAATCAGAAATCAGAAATCAGAAATCAGAAATCAGAAATCAGAAATCAGAAATCAGAAATCAGAAATCAGAAATCAGAAATCAGAAATCAGAAATCAGAAATCAGAAATCAGAAATCAGAAATCAGAAATCAGAAATCAGAAATCAGAAATCAGAAATCAGAATCAGAAATCAGAATCAGAAATCAGAAATCAGAAATCAGAAATCTCTGTTTTTGTGACGAGCGCGTCATAGGTCCTCTAATCGACTGTTCACGTTAAACGTTAGCATTGCAAGAGCCGTTTCACCAAAACGGATGGTCACAGCAATGATCTACTATGCAAAGCAATGTCATGTCAATGTTATGATTTGCATGCTTGTGCATACATTATATCAGTTGTCTGTACCTCTTTTCGTTCACTCAAATATGTCGATTTTAAGACATGGAAATTATTTCATAGCGATTTTTCAATTTAGCTACATTTTAATAAATTTCAAGCTAAACCTACATAAACAACTAATACTCATGCCCTACATATATATGTTACCTATACCTTGCTTCAAAAACAACTCCTTTTTGATGTAGCTATGAATTATAAATTCAATGAATTACTGTGTTCTAAAAGACTTAGAATATTTAGAGACATTGAAAAATAAAAAATCATAAAATAGGAATTTTGGTTCTCGATTTACTGACAATTATTCTTTTCCTAATCTTATATTTTTACATTTTAGAAATGATTTCCTTACTAACTATGTCATATCATTGTCCTGCAAATGGTTGATCTGCTGTAACACAGTTGATAAGTTGTTGACATTTTCCCCTTCGATCAAATGAACAGCAATTAACAAACCATGGGCTGGAGAGCTACATCCTAATATATTTGCTCTAACAGTTATGGCCGGTTTCGATACTCGAATACTAACTAAATATTCCATCTAATAGCTTCAACTATTTTAGAAATGTTTTGAATTCTAAGCACATACTTCCCTACCCAGAAAGATCTGTGGCAGTCATATACTTTATTTCCTTTTTCTTCTTACATATTCATAGCTTAGAATCGCACTCGTATTCAAGCTTTCCCCGAAACTATCCACTTCTTTGCTCCCTAGAAGACTAAACAATGTATAGGCGATTGATATAAAGAAAAAATGATACTTACCTTGTCTTACTCCACTGTAGTTTTACCTTCATCTATGAATGGTACTACGGTATGTTGCTTGTGACCCATTAAAATTTGCTAGACGTTTCTTGAAAATGCACGGGTCAACCGACTTAAAGAGTTTTCATATATTACTGCAAATTTGGACGACCACGTGGACATTTTAATATAGACCCTAACATAAAGAGATAGAAGGGGAAGGGGTGGGGGTGAGCAATTCTTAGTCGTGGGGGGACTTCTAATAAAATACCACTTTTGATAGACAGTAGTCATACTACTATATGATTAAAAAAATAGCAATAAATGGAGAGGCAATATTGATAATTATGAAAGTTTATTATTAGTAAAATGTAAAAGGCGATATATTTTTGCTACAAGCTTCTTCTGCCTCAATTTGTCGAGCTGCATGCCATAATATATGTTGTGGATATTTTTGTGTTCAATTTGTTCACACACACACACACACATATATATATATAATATCATTACATATTTTAGAACATACTATTAAACTATTAAAAAGCTGTACATTGCCATAAAATAAATAATCTAGTTACAATGAAATTGTCATTAGACGACTTTTTGCTTTGGCAACTTTTAAGTTGTTTTAAAAAATATACCGTATTTCGATAAGCCAGTCACCAATACCTACAAAGCTAATACAGATTAGACAGATTATACGTTAAACATAAGGCATGAATTTTCTTTTTTTTTTTTTTTTTTAATCCTATATAAATTTTTTAAAAAAGTGAAATTAATTAATTGCTTGAGGATGTCTGCATTAGGTGAGACTGTTACTGTAATTAAATAATATAGAATTAGGACAAATTGTAATTAACAGCAGTTGAAAAATAAAGATGTTTCTTTTTACCTATCATTTTGGGCAGAAAAACTATATTTTTTTGGTGACTAACTTTTTTGAAATATATGCTTACCTAATATTCAAAATATACAATTCATAAAAAACTTTACTCGAACTACAAGATAGTTAATGTGGTATCGGTCCAGAACGTTTTTGTTGTAAGGCCTCAAACGAAAGTGTTCAAAGACTCACCTACTGTAACCAATGCGATATTCAAGCTGATTGGTTATCAAAAATATGAATTTTTATTTATTTAGAAGCACATATTTCAGCACTGATTTTTGAAAAACGAATTTGTACTTCTATTTTTTTAAATTTTTTTTTTAAAAGTTTCATTTCTTTTTTATTGTTAGCCTACAAGAAAGAAGGAAATTTGATTTCCAATTACAATGGATTTCAGTTGCCGGGTTACCGTATTCCCAAATATTTGCATAATCAATTACGGTTATAAATTTCAATACAGCCAAGGTATCCAAGATCCTCCCTGATCAACGCTGTCCACTCCGTCTTCTTGTTCGTTACTGTTTTTGTTATCAGAGGTTTTTGGATCTTGATGGTTTATTGACAAACTCGACGGATGTTTTTGATTGGACAAGTCAGCTGGTATCTTGTCATACAGAGGATTCAGTTGTACATCAGCCGATTTATCCTAAGGTTATAAGCAAATCTCGTTGTTCACCAAGTGAATGATAAACCTTCAATTTCGGGTGTTTTGTGTTGCTCAGGATAAGCCCCAATTTTATTTAGACTATTCATGTTTTCCAGGGACTCCGGAGAGGGAGGGTTGGGGGACTCTAGTCCTCCTAATAGGTTACTATCAATAGACATCACTTCCGGTAATAATTGAGTTTTGACGAGGAGGAGGGCGGGGGGTCAATTGAAATACTCAGATATATTACTTTTAGAACTGTGTTGACATGTTTTGACTTTAAATTTGCTAGTTGTATATCAATTACCCCCCATTCATCTCCAACGAAAGTCAGGTGATTGACTGTAAGGCAAATATTATTTTGCCGCCATGTTGAATTACTTATTTACTGTTTATAAATAAATGTAATATAAACTTAATATAAATATAATATAAACTTAATATAAATATAATATAAACTTCATAAATTTCTTTCGGCTCTTCTCGGTAAATGAATCATAATAAAATACTGAACAATCCAGTTCTTTCAATTAACGAAGAGCAACGAACCCAGCAGTCCAAAATTTCGAAGGCAGAAAAACTTAAATGCAATAAATATGTTGCAAATGTCCCTCAAAACACTGGGAAAACGTCGGAGTAAATAAATCTGTAGTCAAGAAACAATAAGTATAGGAAATCGCACGATCTCGAGTACAATTTGGAAATTAATAGACACGAGTAATGTTTTGAAAGTTCTTGTAATTGCACGAGACTTTAGGCGAGTGATATTAAAGAACTTTCAAAACATTACGAGTGTCTATTAATTCCAAATTGTACGAGACGATCGTGCGATTTTTTGTTTATAGTTCACTCAACAAATTTCGGTAAAAAATGCAAATCGACGCAGTTCATCTTTGTCTATTTGGCGGCCGATTTTCAGTCCACCTCGCAACTGAAATGCATAAAAAAGATTAGTTCTTACGGCTTTAAAGTTTTATTTATGTTTTTTAAGTACAAAATGATAGAAAATAATTGTTTTGACATTGTTTTGAACGTGTTGCCATAGCGACTTAATTCGGTACTGCTACGGAGTACAATAGACCCCTTTCGAATTCCAAATTACCGCTGTGTTTCTTGATTACAGACTCATTTGCACAGGGTTAGCCTCGAGTTTGTGCAGAATATTCACGTGTTCCAGTCAAGGTCCGTCGAGTTTCAAAATGTTTGTATTGTTGAAGTTGTGCATTCTTTACTTTTCTGTTGGTATTTGTGAATATTTAAACACTGATACGAGGCTAACCCTGTGCAAATGAGTCTGTAATCAAGGAACACAGTGGTAATTTGGAATTCGAAACTGGTCTATTAAACCTATAATTGTACTCCTCTCGACCAATCAGAGTCGAGTGATTTTGTTGAGTGTACTATAACAACAGTAATAGTATACGAACTCGAAAATTGTGTATTAAAAGTAATCCGGACATGTTCATTTTGATTTTATTATTTTCCTAAAAATAATGCAAACCAACCTTCTTTTTGTTTTTATTGACTTTAGCATACACGGGTTCCACGTTAGATTTCACTTTCTTGGAACTGAATGTCTCATCACGTGTTGGTTGTTGTACTGTTTTAGAAGTGATAACCGGTTTGTACCCAGTCTCTTCCACGGTGGCATAAGCAGCATTGCTTGCAGATATGTTAATTACGCTTCTCACTCGTATTGCATCAACTGGTTCTCCATACGGACTCTCCTCCATAGACTGATTTTGCCTTCTAACAAAGTCGTTTATATAATGAGTCAATAATGAATATAATGTTTTATATAATGAGTCAATAAAAAAGTAATAACCAACATAACTAACTATTCGTCAATCAAATCAACCAAAGCCTGAGTGGACCTTTCTCAAAAGCATCGTGAATGTGAGGCTAACATGAAAATACAAAAGAAATCAACCTTTTTCTCTATCAAATTTGTCGCATTTCTTTTGTATTTCCATGACGTTATCCTTGCATTCACGATGCATTATCCTAATAAAAAGGGTCCATTTTTAATCAAGTGATTAATCAATTATTCGTCAACCAGCCAACCAATGAAACCTCACAGGGCAAAATTTCAAATTTAATGTACATTAAAGCTACATGAAAGTCAACTTAATGAGGTATTTAAGTTAAATTAAATTTTTTAATTAAATTTAGTAAATTTAACTTTCCTGAGCTTTAATGTCCTATTTAAATCTCTTTAATGAAGTGTTTTGTGAGGCTTCTTAAATTTACTTAAATTGACGTATATCTAGGTTTAATGACCTTTAATCTGCGCACTTAAAGTTTACTGAAAGCTTGGTTTTGTAGTCTTTAATACATTATAAAGTATCATTAAATGCGAATTTAAGTAGCCTTTAAATACAGGATTAAGCACCAAGTGTTTTGCTGGTTTCATGGTCTTTAAGTTGAATTTAATCGTGTTAATAAATCCATAATTAATGAACTTTCATTTGGTCTTACAGAACATTTAAGGTTTATTTTATTGCAATTAATTCATCAATACAATTATGATGAATTATTGTCTTTACTCGCTACTTGCTTTACATTTTTCTTCAACTGATGTTACATTCATATAGTTTCATTGGTGCAGTACACATTTGGCTGCATTTAGTCTCTCTAGCTCAGTTATCTTGGCTTTGTCAAAGGTGTATAAGCCGTTGGTCTAAGTGTTCAATTAGTCTTCTTGGATTATTGAATTGGTCTTGAAATCTTCTTGTTTGTAGTGTACTTTTCATCGTAGCATATTCTTCATATTATGTATCATCTTGGCCTCTTCTCTAGTTCTGTCCGTAGTTATTAAAGTCAAAGCAAGCAAATCAAGTTTCTTCACGGGCTTTTCTTCTTGCTCTTGTGCTCTCCATTCAACAGCCATAACGTAATACTTCAGGGATGAAACGGTTTTTTTCCCTCATGTTGTGATTATGACAACATCGCCGGCTTTAGTATATTGTTGTGCAGGCACGATGTACCAAATATTTTCCCTCGTATATTGACTATCTTCAATCTTCATTCTAGCGAAAGTAAATCTTTAAAGTAGTGCTTTGAGTAGGTTGAGCATTCGACTGCAAAAATTGGCGGACTATTGTAACGAACTTTGGAAAGCGCGCATTTAGATTTTGAAATCTAGAAGGATTGGATTTCTTAGCCAATCATATAAGCAGAATAGTGAAGCCATGCACTGTGCTCGTGATCAAAGTAAATAAAATGAAATCCGATTAGCCACAACAATGCGCGCGAACTTCGATAATTCCCGCCAAGCATTTATCTTGTTTGGATTAGAAGCCGTCCCAAACTACGGCAAAAAGCTGCTTTTTTTCTGTCTTCGCGTTATTCAAAGACATTGAATGGACATTGAAAAGGTTTATTCGTGGTACAGCGATCTTTCCTTTCCGTAATCAAGCTGCTGAACTCCGAATGCGCGGGTTCTTAGCAGCATATTGTGCGAGAACTTTATAGGCCTTGCTGACAATAGGTTTGCTGACTTCGATTTAAAACAAGTCCAAGTTTATGAAGAAGAATTCAAAAGGTATATATTTTTATAAACGGGATATAAACTAGGAGGTTTCGAAATCCAACGTAGCCACAGAATACAGAAGTTGAAAGCCGACTTGCCTTGACAGAAGATTACATTATAAACAACCTTTCTTCGATCCAGCAGGAGATTTTCGAAAATGTAAGGTAAATATCTAAGTCATATCATTGCAGATATATAACTTGTGCTACTATGCTACTTTATTTATTTAGGATTAACGGCATATATTTACAAACATGTTGGTGTAAATGTTTCAGTTGTCGTGTTCCCTGGCCAATGGACATCAAACTAAATAAAACTTATTTGATTACATATTTAATGAAATTTTAAGGTCAAGTTAAAGCTCAAACATATCTCACGGATGCGTATCCCGAGTACCTAGAGTAGAGGATCTTGGTGACCAAAAAGACAGGCTTTACTGCTTACCCTTGAAGTTAAAGTAATGTGTATAGATCTTTAGAAATACTTTAATCGTGCATTTAAACGCTCTTAAATCTCTTTGTGCTTTTAAGATAGCTTTAAGCTGCATATTAAATTCACTTATATCACTTTTCTGTAAAGACTAACTAAATGTCACTTAAAGCTAGCTTTTTCTTATATTAGTCTTTAAGGAGATTTAAGTTTAGCATTAAAGCTCATATACAGATTTAAGTAACTTTAAGGTTTTCTTAAAGTCATTTAAATTCGCCATTTCATCCTAAAGTAATCGATGAATCAAATAAAAAAAAAAGCTTTTGAAACTTGAAGAATCCTAGTCAACTACAATGCACTGCGCGGGCAGAAAACAATGAAATGCTATGCAATGCGTTTTTTTTTTCTGTCAGGAAAAATGGCGGTTTGTAGGTGAGTGTTGTGTTAACAATTCATGATTCGATTCGCTGTTGTCCTAGTCAGAACCATTGATTGTTCTAAAAAAACAGCCAGTTCACTACTATTACACAACGTCATATACTTATAAAAATTAGAAAATGGCAGAACCTACAGGTCATGGGCTACAGACTGTGTACCTGGAAGCAAAAGAAAAAAATCACAGTTATGGTATGAAAATAGTTTTTTTTCACTTACACATGTGTTACATTCCCATTAGTTTCCCCTTATAAACGAGCAGTCGTGTTAAAATGAACCACAGTATTAAAAAGTGCACCTAGATACTGGTAAAAAAAGCGAATTAGCTTATAATGTTGACTGTTGCTGGATTTAAATCAAATATTCCTTAATATAGAATTTTTTACAACCATGGTCCCACTTTTTGACCCCTTGAGCATGCGCTTGTAAAGGAGCAGTAGCTCTTGAAGCGTGTGTCCAACCCTATTTTAATACTTTTGTTTTGGGTCACTCAATGCAAGCGAATTCGCAAAAGGTTATAGCACCTAGGTTGAAAATGTGGGAATTATTATTATTATTTGGCTTCAACTCCTGTAACGTGTAATTTATTTATCTTCTCACTTAGCCTTGTCCATGTCACGTTTTGACTTTTTCCGTTTTCTTGAAAAGAGAATAAAAGCCAATATTAACGCAACCGTAACCAGAGGGCAAACGACCACGATTATGAGTAGCCAATCAGGACCAGAATGAAGAATCGATTCGTCTGAAATATCAAAGAAGCACAATCATATGTTATCATGTACTTATAAGTCATGTACTTGATACTAAAGTAATAGAATTAATTTGTAATTAAAGAAAGCCAAGTTAAGATATTTTGTTCTGCCTTGTCGATACCCCGAGAGGCTAGCACTATCTTGTTTACGATCCCCTCAATATGTGTAGCTAGTTTCTCTTCTTTGTGTGATCCCCGCACCCCCCCCCCCCCCCCCCACCCCCAACTTCCCCCCATCTCACATTGATAAAAGACAATAATATTATATAGCTTATAGTTATAGTTATATATTTATATAGCTTCAGTTGTCAACACCAATCCAAACCACGCTTGTCTAACCCTTTTTGAATATATTGGATTTCTTCCGGGGCATTTGACACAAGCGCTTGTTTCTTGGTTTCGATTCTTGGGTAGGGTCTTGTTGACCTTGTTGCATTCTAGCTACTCGCTTGCAATAGACCCTTTGCATGTGACATCAAAGGATCTCAATATGGAGGACAAAACAAAAGAATTTTAATCGCCTCGGAATTGGGAACCTAATGGCTTGTGTGATGCAAGAGGCCTATTTTATAAGTATTCCTCTGTTTTCAAAAATCATTTCCACTCGACCACATGTAACAAAAGGCAACTACTCTGACCAGCTAAATAATAATATAATAATGTAATCTTTGTACATATATACAATAAATAAGTTCCAGAATGCTATTACATTAATTCATACTGAAATGGTCGACTATGCTGATGCTTGTGCTAAGATTTTCTTTTGTGAAATGAGCAACATCATACAATCCATCCATCCTTCTATCCATCAGTTGCTCAATACACATGTAATCCAGGCTATTACAGACAAAAAATAAATGATGACCATTTTGATCATATAGCAAACATACCATTATATTTACTTTCTTTTTTCTTGCAAAATGAAACGGATTTGCGTTGAAAAGCTAAAAAATTTAGAATAATTGATTAGACAACAAATATATAGTCAGCCATATAACCCCCTGACAGCCCTTGAAACGCCAACCATACATCAACCATATAAATAAGAAATCAAGCAATCCAGAAAAATAATGAAATCAATAAACCAAGCAGGCAAGCAGGCCAGCAGGCAAGCAGGCAAGCAGGCAAGCAGGCAAGCAGGCAAGCAGGCAAGCAGGCAAGCAGGCAAGCAGGCAAGCAGGCAAGCAGGCAAGCAGGCAAGCAGGCAAGCAGGCAAGCAGGCAAGCAGGCAAGCAGGCAAGCAGGCAAGCAGGCAAGCAGGCAAGCAGGCAAGCAGGCAAGCAGGCAAGCAGGCAAGCAGGCAAGCAGGCAAGCAGGCAAGCAGGCAAGCAGGCAAGCAGGCAAGCAGGCAAGCAGGCAAGCAGGCAAGCAGGCAAGCAGGCAAGCAGGCAAGCAGGCAAGCAGGCAAGCAGGCAAGCAGGCAAGCAGGCAAGCAGGCAAGCAGGCAAGCAGGCAAGCAGGCAAGCAGGCAAGCAGGCAAGCAGGCAAGCAGGCAAGCAGGCAAGCAGGCAAGCAGGCAAGCAGGCAAGCAGGCAAGCAGGCAAGCAGGCAAGCAGGCAAGCAGGCAAGCAGGCAAGCAGGCAAGCAGGCAAGCAGGCAAGCAGGCAAGCAGGCAAGCAGGCAAGCAGGCAAGCAGGCAAGCAGGCAAGCAGGCAAGCAGGCAAGCAGGCAAGCAGGCAAGCAGGCAAGCAGGCAAGCAGGCAAGCAGGCAAGCAGGCAAGCAGGCAAGCAGGCAAGCAGGCAAGCAGGCAAGCAGGCAAGCAGGCAAGCAGGCAAGCAGGCAAGCAGGCAAGCAGGCAAGCAGGCAAGCAGGCAAGCAGGCAAGCAGGCAAGCAGGCAAGCAGGCAAGCAGGCAAGCAGGCAAGCAGGCAAGCAGGCAAGCAGGCAAGCAGGCAAGCAGGCAAGCAGGCAAGCAGGCAAGCAGGCAAGCAGGCAAGCAGGCAAGCAGGCAAGCAGGCAAGCAGGCAAGCAGGCAAGCAGGCAAGCAGGCAAGCAGGCAAGCAGGCAAGCAGGCAAGCAGGCAAGCAGGCAAGCAGGCAAGCAGGCAAGCAGGCAAGCAGGCAAGCAGGCAAGCAGGCAAGCAGGCAAGCGGGCAAGCAGGCAAGCAGGCAAGCGGGCAAGCAGGCAAGCAGGCAAGCAAAAAACGTTCTGGTAAAATCATACCTTCTACTGTTATTGAAGGACTTTTGACGTCTGCAACAACATTCGATGCCACACAGTAGTACTGTGATGTACTATTCTTACAGTCTTCATTTTGTACGAGTAACGTTCCATTTGCCGCTTCAACGGTTTTATTTCTTATTTTGTCATACCAAGTAATATTTGGTCTTGGGGTTCCTGTGGCTTTGCATTGCAGTGTAATGCTATCGTTCTCCATTGTAATTCGATTGTCTGGATGATCTACTATAGTTGGTGGTCCTGTTAATAGCGTATTTATAGATATTATTAGTTATAAGTCTATATATTTAGGTATAAGTTACATTGAAATTCTGCAACTTTTCTACTTTTCAATTCATTAGAGTGAAATCTACTGCATAAATAACTAATGAATACATGATAGTTATGATTCATCAGCTTTTTAATTATAAATCAAGCCAAGCTTTCGAGCATCTTGCTCTTCATCAGGGCAAACGGTTGTGACAGTTTTACAAAAAACACGCAACATAACAATGTGCGCGTGCTATAGTTAAATGTATCAGTTGCTAGGAGCGCGCGTGTTACGAAGGGAGAATTAATTGTGCGCGCTATTTTTTTAATTTTATTTTATTTTTGTCTATTAAGATACGCTATAATATGATCTTAATTGCCTATCAAGCTACGATAGCTATCAGGCAATGTTCTTCCACTGTCTCTATTAAAGAGAGCATGTGATTCATTAGCAATCTTTCATGCCTCCAGCCATTTCCTCTGGTGCCATCGTTCTTCTTTATAAACTACAGAACTACCAAGCCAGTTAATGCTGTGGCCAGTCTTCATGGCCTGCTCTGCTAGAGCTGACTTATCCGGATGGTTCAGTCTTAGAGCTGCTTGGTGTTCTTTTTCTCTGGTCTTAAGTGCTCGTTTCGTCTCACCGATGTACTTTATATCACATTCATGACAGGGTATTGAATACACTACCCCTGTCTGACTTCCCTTGTCAATGGGGCCTTTTGGTTTGGAGAGAAACCCGCATAATGTTTGGCAGGGTTTCATGCATGTTTTGATGTTATAACGTGCCAATATGCGTAAAATTCTCTCACTCACATTCTGTACATACAGTAATACTGCCAACCCTTTATCCTCGTCTGTAGTCTCTTATGCGGGTTTCTCTCCAAACCAAAAGGCCCCATTGACAAGGGAAGTCAGACAGGGGTAGTGTATTCAATACCCTGTCATGAATGTGATATAAAGTACATCGGTGAGACGAAACGAGCACTTAAGACCAGAGAAAAAGAACACCAAGCAGCTCTAAGACTGAACCATCCGGATAAGTCAGCTCTAGAAGAGCACGCCATGAAGACTGGCCACAGCATTAACTGGCTTGGTAGTTCTGTAGTTTATAAAGAAGAACGATGGCACCAGAGGAAATGGCTGGAGGCATGGAATATTGCTAATGAATCACATGCTCTCTTTAATAGAGACAGTGGAAGAACATTGCCTGATAGCTATCGTAGCTTGATAGGCAATTAAGATCATATAGCGTATCTTAATAGACAAAAAAAAAAACAAAAAAAATTAAAATTAAAAATAAAATAAAAAAATAGCGCGCGCAATTAATTCTCCCTTCGTAACACGTAGCACGCGCACATTGTTATGTTGCGTGTTTCTTGTAAAACTGTCACAACCGTTTGCCCTGATGAAGAGCAAGATGCTCGAAAGCTTGGCTTGATTTATAATTAAAAAGCTGATGAATCATAACTATCATGAATCTTAACTCGGCTTACAAACACTTATTGGAACTAATAAATAATAAAAAATTAAAAATCCTAAATAAAATTAAAGTTACAGCATGAAAAGTAATGCTTATTAATTAATAACATTACTAACCATTTTGAACGTTTTTATTTAGGATTGTAACTTACGATAGATCGGTATTCTGAGGGAATTTGCTGTTTCTTGCCCATATTTGTTCTTTGCAATACAGCCGATAGTAAGATACGTTCCATTATTAGGTGTAGTAATTGTGACATTACCATCAGACGAGTTTACCATTGTTATATTTTCTTGTTTGATGGAGTAATTTGCTGGGGGAGATGCGTCTGCATTACAGAACACTTCAAATGTTTTATTTGCTGTTGCAAATTTCATATCCGATGTCAGCTTTGCATTTATTGGTTGATATTCTGTATAATAATAATGATAAGATAGCACAAGTCACAAGAGATCGAAAACAAATTCTTAGGCTCGACGCTAAGACCATTCGATTGTTCAACAATCTGCCATGCTAAGCAAGTAAGCCTTATATGAAATTGTTGATCTAAATAGCAGAAGGTACATACATGTCTCTTCTGTTTACACTACCTTCCTCCCTGTTTAGCAAACTGATGTCTTTGCTATCTGATCATTAGCCAGCCGTACCTGATTGGCTGGAAACAGTCAGCCAATCATCGATAGCGTGCAAGGCTGCATAAAAAGTATACCTGCAGCGTTTTTCTTCTGCAGATAATAAATTTATCTTGTATGATTTAACTTAAGGTAAAAAAAGACATTTCAAAAACGGTTTGTTTTCATTCGTCATCTTAATGTTATTGATTCTCCTTGTTTTCCAGAAAGGTGCAAGGTTAGATTCTTAATACGAGGTAAAACTACGAAAATAAGAAAGATTAAATGTAAGATTTTAATTTTGCTTATCAACTGACTTAACTGCTATTAAAGTTGGACGATTTTTTCATATTATATTCTTGTGTGAAAACAAAATTTTCCATGTCATATTTACTTGACTCTTTTCATTCTTTCTCTGGCTCAAAAAGACAAATAAATACAAGTTGGAGTAGTTTTTAGCTTAGATTTCGTATGCGTGTGAAATGTCACGACACACGGCACGGTTACGGTGGAGCACGGCGCGGACACGTCAAGTGATTTTTAATGGACAAGGCTGACACGGTCATGGCAAGATGCGGTCTATGCCGTAAGTTACGTTTTTTTCAACGTCGTACGAAAACTGCTCTATGTATTTGGTACCTGGCCTCTGCTCTTTTCTAAAGTGCATAACCTTTTTTTCTTTCGATTTAGAACTTCCAGAACATTTATTTGGCACATCAAGTTATATCAAAGTATTAATTTGAAAATTGGTAAAAAAATGGTCATTTAACGCTAAATTTTCACATGGCTGAGGTTATCACTTGAGCTTTGTAACATTTCCATATTATGGAAATCAAGGTTAGCAAGTCTGTGAGCTGACTGATTTTCCAACTTTCGTGTCTAGATTATTGCCCGCGGCAGAAAATTTAAAATAATGATGAATAGAAGAGAGAGAGAGAGAGAGAGAGAGAGAGAGAGAGAGAGAGAGAAAACAAGTAGACAAACAAAAAAACAACAAAAAACAAATGTAAGTTTATGTAAGATGAGCCGTTTACCTATCACTTCAAGGGACGTACAATTATTCTCTTTCCCAAAACGGTTTGACACGTGACAGCAATACTTTCCTCCTGATTCTTTACCAGTGATTTTGAATGACGCCACACTGGAATTTGCAATTTTTCTATTTTTATCATTGTGTATCCATGTAACATTAGGTGCTGGATATCCAGAGGCATTACATCTTAATGCTATTGAATCTCCTTGTTTTCCATAAAGGTGCGAGGTCAGATACTTGATACGAGGCAAAGCTACAAATAGAAATAGAAAGAGAATAAATGTGAGATTTTGCTCTTGCTGGCTGAGCGTAGTAGTCAGGATTGGCAGAATTGGTGACAATTTTTCATCAAGCCAGGTTCCGAATGCGGCAAACATACCAATGCACGAAACGAGGCCAAATTGATTAAAGCAAGTTTGATTACATGCGTTTATCATTTTTATTTTTTACCGAGCTTTCGAACATGTTTATTGCCATCCATTTTTAAGTAATGATAAAACTTATGAGTATGATTCGGTGTCGTATGTGAGTAGAGTTGTTTGTTGGTTCTCTCCTTTGGTTTGAGGGTTTTTCCTCCGGGTTCTCTGGTTTAATTTTTCCTCCTTCCACAAAAATCACCTTCTATATTCCAATTCAATCCATCGGCTGTTTTATCAACTGGGTAGCAAAACCTGTTGGGTTGATCCTGGCACCCAGGATTGTTAACTATTGCTTTCGATGAGTCACAGATTATTCAGTCTTGTAGAAGTATGCACTGTAGGAGAAGTGCTATTACTTTGATGATTTTGATGTCAATTTAATTGAATATGATTGAATATGAATACGCTACATATAATTGTACTTATGTGACTGTGTATATGTATGTTTATACTCGTGGATTATGCTTTCTAATCGCAAAGCAATTATAATGTATTTACTTGGCAGTAATAAAAAATTCACAAGCCAGAAATTGATTGTAATGTTGACGGTACTATTTTTCTTTTCTTTTAGTTACTTTCATTAAAATCAGACAGTAGGATAAATTTAGTTATTCCAAACAGCAGTCAGCGTGAGTTACTCACCATATACGAAGAGCATCGTGCATGCCTTTTCTGATGGTAGACCAATACAATCAACCTGACAGCAATATGATCCACTTTTATCTTTATCAACATCAGGGATGAAAATTGTTACATTCGATCCACCAATAACAGAGAAATGAGCATCCATATTTTTCTTTATCAAAATATATTTCTGTGCAGTTTGGGGTCGTTGGGCTATCTGTCTATTGTCGTAAATAAGTGTAGATAAAAGAAATGTCTGGTTGCACTCATAATGCCAGGTGATGTGAACAGTAGATCCAACATGTCCAAACTTTTGATTCGAAGGTTTTGAAATCAACTTTAACCCATCTGTAGGACACAATATTTAATTATCAGCGGAAAATTACTTTTCAAATTTACAATTTTAACTTCATTATAAACCCATCTAAAACATCAATATATCGTACATACTAGATTTTTTAGGAAATAATATTTTCAAACTAATACAAGGGAGTCTTTTACGAGCATACGTAAGCTGTTTTTGCATGGTGGAGCCTCAAGATTGAGAACCATATACGTGATATGAATTGGAAAAGTTTGGAAATTATAACATAATCACATATTGAAGTTTTTTTCCACCTCCTGGCCAACAACCACCTGATTTGGAAAGCAAATGTTTTAAGATCAAGATGTATGACCTCAGTAATGAATCTCATACTAAAATAGTTTAAAATCCTTCTTTTTCTTTGGCAAAAACCTCTGAAAACATTTTTCGTTTACAATTTTAGTTTCCCCATAACTCTAGAATGATATCTTTACTTTCATTTTCACCCCCTGGCCATGTAAAAAAATTAATAAGAACCCACTAAAATGCTGGTTGTGATGAGCCATGCGCCATTTTAACCCAATTCTCTAATAATTTTGCTCTGTTAACGAGTCACAGCCCGATGAACATGATTTGAACCTCGCGCCAAAACAATAGAAATGTCCCGAATGTGTCCACCAATTCTGTGCGATGAAATGATACAATGTTGTTATGATTAGCTATGTCATTTCTTAATCATACCTGACAAGTTAATACAGGATCGAAGGCTGATGCAAATAAAAATAAGGTTGAAGCTCAGTTGAAAACAGTTCATCCCCTTTTACCTAAGAAAAAATATATACCACTATTAAAATGTTGCATGTTGCATGTTGCATGTTGCATGTTGCATGTTGCATGTTGCATGTTGCATGTTGCATGTTGCATGTTGCATGTTGCATGTTGCATGTTGCATGTTGCATGTTGCATGTTGCATGTTGCATGTTGCATGTTGCATGTTGCATGTTGCATGTTGCATGTTGCATGTTGCATGTTGCATGTTGCATGTTGCATGTTGCATGTTGCATGTTGCATGTGCATGTTGCATGTTGCATGTTGCATGTGGCATGTGGCATGTGGCATGTGGCATGTTGCATGTTGCATGTTGCATGGCATGTGGGCATGTGGATGTGGCATGTTGCATGTGGCATGTTGCATGTGGCATGTTGCATGTGGCATGTTGCATGTGGCATGTTGCATGTGGCATGTTGCATGTGGCATGTTGCATGTTGCATGTTGCATGTGCATGTTGCATGTGGCATGTTGCATGTGGCATGTTGCATGTGGCATGTGGCATGTTGCATGTTGCATGTTGCATGTTGCATGTTGCATGTGCATGTTGGCATGTTGCATGTTGCATGTTGCATGTTGCATGTTGCATGTTGCATGTTGCATGTTGCATGTTGCATGTTGCATGTTGCATGTTGCAATGTTGCATGTTGCATGTTGCATGTTGCATGTTGCATGTTGCATGTTGCATGTTGCATGTTGCATGTTGCATGTTGCATGTTGCATGTTGCATGTTGCATGTTGCATGTTGCATGTTGCATGTTGCATGTTGCATGTTGCATGTTGCATGTTGCATGTTGCATGTGCATGTTTGCATGTTGCATGTTGCATGTTGCATGTTGCATGTTGCATGTTGCATGTTGCATGTTGCATGTTGCATGTTGCATGTTGCATGTTGCATGTTGCATGTTGCATGTTGCATGTTGCATGTTGCATGTTGCATGTTGCATGTTGCATGTTGCATGTTGCATGTTGCATGTGCATGTTTGCATGTGCATGTTGCATGTTGCATGTTGCATGTTGCATGTGATGTGCATGTTGCATGTTGCCTGTTGCATGTTGCATGTTGCATGTTGCAGTTGCATGTGCATGTTGCATGTTGCATGTTGCATGTTGCATGTGCATGTTGCATGTTGCATGTTGCATGTTGCATGTTGCATGTTGCATGTTGCATGTTGCATGTTGCATGTTGCATGTTGCATGTTGCATGTTGCATGTTGCATGTTGCATGTTGCATGTTGCTAATGTTGCATGTTGCATGTTGCATGTTGCAGTTGCATGTTGCATGGTTGCATGTTGCATGTTGCATGTTGCATGTTGCATGTTGCATGTTGCATGTTGCATGTTGCATGTTGCATGTTGCATTGTTGCATGTTGCATGTTGCATGTTGCATGTTGCATGTGCATGTTGCATGTTGCATGTTGCATGTTGCATGTTGCATGTTGCATGTTGCATGTGCTGTTGCATGTTGCATGTTGCATGTTGCATACGACCCAAAGCACAGGTTTAGAGGAAAGTCGCTAGAATGCGTGCGCATATTTGTTGCCATTAAGATAATTACCTTGTTTGGCACTCTTCTATATACCAAGTAAAAAATTGTATTTAAATCTAAATTTTCATTTTTTTTTGAGTCGAAAAATTTCGCATTTTCCTCTTCCCTCGGATAGGTGTAAGTTTTCTACCATTTTTGCGAAGTTTTTTAAAGATAAATCCAAAACGAGAATGGTGACCACTATTTCGTATTTCACATATTCACATATTAAGTTACAAGACCGTATACCATCAACCTACAAAATATGAAAAAAAGACATTTCCCGAAGGTATATATTTACTGGTGAAAATAACTCAAGGACGTGATCTCAGGACAACTCTCTAGAGTACGCGTAATTCCATATTTCAATACAATAAGGCTACATGCATTTCTACAATATTACTTTAACATTATAAAATGCCTCGCTTAGCTAGTGTAATTAAGATTATCTTTTTTAGCTTGCTTAAAAGATATTTATTGCAAGGAATGGTGTTATTTTTACTTTACTTCTGGTTAAAGCCATATCAGTCATAGAGGTCGTAATTTGTCATATTTTGAGGTCATTAAGCACGAAAAACGAGAAAGGCGACCCCCAGTTTTTTAATGAATACTTGAAACGTCTATAGTGCAATGAATACGACTATACAAAGTTTGGGAAGTCTGACATTTCTCTTTCTATTTAATTAAATATCTTCCGAGTATTTGCATGCCTATTTCTCGTGAAATTCTTCCCGGAAACCATGACAAAGAGGAGCATAAATAAGTATAAAGGACAGACTACACATGAGTATATTTAAAAAATTAATAAAATATTTAGACTTAAACTTTGATGCTGCGTTAAACGCTTATCCTCCATGCACATGATTTGAAACTGGAATCATATGCTAGAAATAAGAAATCAGTACAATGTTTAACAATTATTGTGGGAATGAAGTGAATACGAAAATGCATCATAAAGTGAATATCGGGGAATAATTACCGAGACGCGAGTCTTCGAGGCATTCGAGAATTGGCTACATGAGTCGCACAGTATGTGACGTGTCGTCATGGTGACGAAAGTGAAAAGGTATACGCCATTTGCACATGACAGGGCGTGAAATTTACTACGTTTTGAAGGTCAATGAAGTTCAAAACAGTCAGTTGAAAGTGACGTGCTAATGTTAAATGAATCTACTCAATCGTGATTCTTATTTAAAAACTGTAAGTATTTCTTTTTTTATTATTGGCAATCCTCTATTCCTTGCTTTTTCCAACGTTTTTAGACAACAAAAAAGTAATCTCTTTTTGCTTTAAACAACTAGTTGCAGCGATTTATGAGGATAAAAAAATAATAAGTATAGTTTAATGAATGAGCAGGAGTGTTTTATCAGATTTAAAACCTGATAAAAATAACGATTTGCGAGTTTATTGAATGACTTTAAAAAATCATGAATAATTAATGAATATTTAGGGTCCTTATTCGTGCCATACTCTTGTACTCTTTTGGTCCTTTATAAACATTTGCACTATTATCAGGTATAAAGATCCATGCACGTTATGGATTTGAAGGACCTGATAGGTCTAAATGTATATGCTCATTAACTCTTCATTAATTTTTGAAGTAAACTAAAAAGATGCTGGTTTCGTGAGATATAAAATACGAAAAGGAGAAAATATTTTTTGGCTGTTTTTGCTATGTATCGAACACCATAAGTCACAGGGAAGCGAGCCATGTTGACAAATGCATCGTTACTGCGCATGAGAAGAACTTTATTTGCAGGTAGTTGTTTGCGGTTGTCTCAACCAATCAAAACGGAAAAACAATTATATGAATGATAAAAGAAAATAGCTTGTATACGGGCATCCATATTTTAAAGTCAGCCGTGGCTTTTCTGTATAACCAAGAAAAGCAAACCAGCTTGGTGAAAATACCGCAGACTTCAGAGAAATTTAAGAAAAGGCTTTTGACTTTTTTATTTTAACTCATGCCGTCATACATACATACATACATACATAAACTTTATTTAACCTCGAATTTCAGAGTAGCTTACAAAGCTAATATCTTCGAGAAAAAAAAAAAGGGAAAAAAAAAAAAAAAAAAAAAAAAAAAGAAAAGAAAAGGGCTATTGAATAATGATTATAAAACTATTATATAATGGTAATTAATATTTACATATGTACACTATATACACTATTTTGCAGAATCAGTTCAATTTCAATGTTGATGAGTAGTTACTCGAAAGAGTCATACTTTAGTATATTACGACGGAAGTCCAAAAAGTTTGAGGTTCTAAAAGTATCCGGCAGTGCATTCCATAAAGTAGCAGCTAAATAAGAAAAAGAGTGAAGGCCATATGTAGTTGTTTTAGGTTTAGGGAGAGACAGAATGTAGTTACCGCGTAAATTATAGGAAGTAGACCGGAAAGTAAACATACTGTTTAGATATCCTGGGTAGTGAGAAAAAAATAGACTTTTGTACAATATGATTAAGAAATTCTGAAGGCGTCTAACTTGTAGAGATTTTAGGTTGACCTTCTCAAGTAATAAATCATATGAAGAATCATAATCTTGTAAAAGGAACCTTAATATTCGCTTGTTTAAAGCTTCCATTTTGCTGGCATTGCGCGCACCGCAAAAATGCCACACCGACGAGCAGTAATGAAAATGCGGCAAAATGAAAGCCTTATACAGCTTTATTAGAGTGTCCCTTGAGATAAGTTTTCTAAATCTTAACATAACATTAAACTGATTGTTGATCTTTTTGCAAATGGCGGAGATGTGATTGTCAAAGGAGAGCTTATTGTCTATATTCATTCCAAAAATGTCCAGAGAATCTTTCACAGGGAATGAGAATTTGTGGTCAGTTTTTCCCAAAATCAGCGCTTGGTGCTTGGTTTCGTTAACTTTCATTGCGTTCACCTTATACCATGTGTTTGCTTTAGCTACTTCACTACATAAACAGTGTTCAAGTTCTGCTGGATCAGTGCCTGAACAGTATACTTGATGATCGTCCGCATATGCATTTAACTTGGCTTCTGTGACGTGGAAAAACAAATCGTTTATGAATATGTTGAATAGCATTGGTCCTAAGACGCTACCCTGAGGAACTCCACGGCCAACGCCCTCCCAGCTAGAGAAAGTGTCTCCTATCTTCACCCTCTGCTGTCTCCCAGTGAGATAGTCTTTCAGAAGCGCACAACTTCTCTCACCAACACCATACGCTTTTAGTTTAGTCAACAATAAATCATGCTGGATAACGTCAAACGCTTTAGATAGGTCCATCGACATCACCGCAACTAGCTCCCCCTTATCGCGCATTGCCCTCCAATCTTCTGTCAAGCGTAACAAAGCTGTTTCGCAGCTATATAGCTTTCTATAAGAGCTTATTAGGTCAGACAAGATCGCGCGATAAAAGTCCTGCATCTGTACCGCCAACAGCCTTTCATACACATTATTGAGCACGACAAGGACTGTGACGGGTCTGTAGTTGACCTTCATAAACTCGTCGTCCTTTTTATACAATGGTGTCACCTGTCCTTTCTTCCAACCACTCGGATAAACACCTTGGTCAATCGACGAATTCAAAATGCTTGCAATAGGTTTAGCTATCACAGCCGCCGAATCCTTTACAAGTCTAGGTGTCATCATGTCATAGCCACACGATTTACGACAATTGATCTCTAATAGCAGCTTCTCGACTTGCACTTGATTTGTGCGCTGGAATTCAAAACTCGTGTTGCTATTATGTTGTTGGATCGCTATAATGCTTGGATGGTTGACGAAATTCTTTCCGTACTCCTCTTCAGTCACCGCCCCCACGCTCTCTGTGATCTTAATAAAATGTTCATTTAAAAGTTCAGCAATTTCACGCTTTTCACTTATGACTTTGTTGTTCTCCTCTAGGATTATGTCATTTGCTTGTTTCGCTTCAGTGCATAGGAAAGGCCGATACGTATTCCAGAACTCCCTTGGGTTTTCCGGTTCCGTAGATTTTTTCGCAAAATGTTCTTTAATAGCCTTCCGTCTTAACGATGTGCATTTGTTTCGCTGAATTTTGTATTGATCGTAATTCGCGTCTGTGCGGTCCTTGCTGAACTTTTTCCAGAGCTTGTTTCTATGCCTTATAGCCTTGCGCCACTGCTCTGTCATGTAAGGAACCTGGTTTCCCCTGATAACTGTTTGTTTAAGAGGTGCGTGCTCATCTAAAATACCAGTGTAAAGTTGTTCAAAGGCGTAAAGTTTATCATCCGCATCGTCAAAAACATCTACTATAGAAAATGGTACCGTTTGCAAATCTTGCATAAATTTTTCTTGATTAAAGTTCTTGAGACTTCGAAAATATATTTTTCGAGAGCGCGATCTTGGAGCCGTTGCCCGTAAAATGGTGTATACTAAAGAATGATCGCTTATTTGCGTATCAACTACATCTGATGTCAGAGCCTTTTTCTTGGAATTTGTCAAGATCAAATCTAGCAGCGTTTCGGATGTGTGTGTCTTACGAGTTGCCTTTGTGATTAGACAGTCAAGATCAAAAATATCCATTAGATCCAGAAGACAACGTCCTTCTCGAGGGGTTTGTCGGGATCTAAGAGGTCCGCATTGAAATCCCCGGCGTAAAATACAGTATCGCTTAGTGCAGAAACAGCTTCAAAGAGAAGTGTAAGCTCCTCCGTCCATTGTGTTTTGGGAAAAGAAGGAGGTCTATAAATGCCAACGACAACAAGCCAAGTTTTGCCCAGTTTAATCTTGAGTACAATTGATTCGGTTCTAAACCGAGACCAACGTTCCGGAGATAGACCACTGAGTTGCTGGACCCTCACAAAGTAGATATCACTTCTCACGTAAATCATGAGTCCTCCTCCGCCGGCCTTTCTATCGTTTCGACACAAACGATAACCGTCGATTTGAAACTGACTATCAGGAAAACTCTCATCAATCTTGGTCTCAGAAATCACAAGGATATCAAGCTTGCCAGAGAGCAGCCAGTCAAAGAGCGGAGAGCAGCCGTCAAAGTCTTGAAATTTGAATCAATGAGGAGGTAGTCCATTGACACTTTCAGGTACCATTGTTAAAGAATTCGAAAAGGTCAGATTTAGTCTAGATTAATTTCTCCTTTGGATATATCGTCTTCCCTGGTTAATATTTGGATGTCAACGGCTAGCCCCAAAATCCCTTTTTCTGCTAGAAGAGCGCTCACTACATACATGAAAGAGTACTAGGAACTAGCAAATATATATCATTTTCTCCCATCCTGACATTTTAAATTATAATTTAGCATGTATATCAATATGTTATAATAAAAAGACAAAGGAGGACATGGATTCAAAGATAATTTAAATGACAGTGATTCTGAGTTATTTTTTAAATCCCAATCCATTCCTTTTTTCAATATATATTTCTTAGCAACAATGCGGAAGCAATCGGTAAAATAATCATCGTTTTAAAGCTTACATCTAAAATTATTTGTATCTCTTTTTTTCAAAAATTTGTGTGAAAAGGCTATTTCAATTTAGGCGAATTTCAAACTAGTTAGATAAAATATGAAATTTCAATAACTGGGCAAATTTAAATTTGATATCTACTTACAGAAAGTAGCGAACAACAATTAGATTGGAAGCAAAAGAAGATCGCCTTTCTTCATTCTTGTCGGCTGTACCAGAGACAGTACCAGCTTATAGTACCTGCTTTTAGTTTTTATTATTTGCCTAGCCTTATATATGGAGCTACACTGAGTCACAGTCAGTCAGTCAGTCAAGTCAAAGTCATTTCATTAGGACTTAATCTGATAATGCATAAAGGTTTATAAAGTGCTCATGATCGGAGTTTTTAAATACACATACGTTTATCTGGGCTCCTTGTAGCTGCTTAGGCTTTAGGAACGAGATCGACCACTTAGATTTGATAAATCAAAATAAGAGTGACAGTGTCAGGCAATATTAATAACTAATCCAATGTGTGGCTTTCTTGTTCGATAAATAATTAGAAGACAATTGAGAAAAATGAGTAAAAGTGGAATCACAAGTGCAAAACATCTAAAAACTTAGATTTGATAAGTTAAAATAAGAGTGACATTTGTTACGCAATATTAATAACTAATCCAATGTGTGGCTTTCTTGTTCGATAAATAATTAGAAGACAATTGAGAAAAATGAGTAAAAGTGGAATCACAAGTGCAAAACATCTAAAAACTTAGATTTGATAAGTTAAAATAAGAGTGACATTTGTTACGCAATATTAATAACTAATCCAATGTGTGGCTTTCTTGTTCGATAAATAATTGGAAGACAGTTGAGTAAAATGGGTAAAAGTGGAATCACAAGTGCAAAACATCTAAAAACAAGGAAACGGCTTAATAGAAAAACGGTTTGTCATTATATGTGTCTGTTCTCTTATTGATTACAGTTTTCAGCCAATCAGCGCTATGCTATTTTAAATTGGGTATCGTATCGTCGACATAAGTCGAAAATTCATATTTCGGTGCCTGGGATAATACAAAAATTAGAGGATTAAGTATGGAAAGCCATGACTGTCTTCGTTGGTTATTTTTTCAGTTAGATGGTGCATATGTACTGATGTATGGTACTTGTGTGGGTGTCCAGGGTAGTTCTTTTATTGTGTGTGGTGAATTTCATATGATATCCGGTAATTTTTACGTCATATGTGATACCTGATGCTTTGTATTGAGTGCCAGTATCCATTTCTACCGTGCAATTTCAACGTTTTAGGGTTTTTATTTAGTTGTATTTGGTGCCTTCAACATTTAATTTAGGTGGTCAAGCCTTCATGTAAGGTGACTAACCCCATAAGCTTCGGTGCCTACCGTAGTATACGCGGTTTCCAATTCACCACATTCAGCGCCTACTTAGTTGTGTACGGTACCTATCTCATCGTGATTGACTCTTCTTTCCTTATGTTCTCTACCTATCTCGCTGTATTCGGTTCTTTTGCCCTCATATTCTGCTAATTTCGCATCATAAATAGCGCCTATCTAGTTATATTCGGTATTCGTCTCCATATATTTGGTGCTACTATCTTGATTGTTGGTGCCAGCTCCATTATATTCGGTCGAAAGTTGGCATTATATTATGTTAGCCAGTATTTTTGGTCAGCTGTATTCCCTTAAAAATTCGTTACCAGGCTCAGTTGATTCTTACTGCACGATAAAGTCTGGGGAGAGAATTCCGAGAGCCATCAGTATTTTCGGTCATCGGACTGTCACAAAAAGATCATGCTTCGTTAAAAGTCCAAAATGGCGAATGCTATGTTATCTGTATTGAAGAAACTTAACCTCGAACATCTAGCGGAACGTTTTGAGTGCGAGAAAATTACTCCAGATATTGTTTACAAGCTTTCCTTGCATGATTTAAGGAATCTAGGTTTGCAAAACAGAGATGAAATAATGGCCCTGAGAATGGAATGCAATGTATTTGGATCAAAAAAACCTCATCAAGTAAACGAATGTGGTCCGCCAATTTACGAAATTCCCAAGTCTGTACTGGAATTTTATTTGGAAGAAAACTTTTCTATTGGTGAAATTGCCAAAATCATGACCTTGTCAGAAAGTACAATTTATCGTAGGATGAGAAAATATGGACTTAGCAAATTAAGTTTTTCTGATATCACAGATGAAGAGCTTGATGATCACATCGATAAAATCACTCGAGAATTTCCGCACTGTGGCGAGGGAATGCTAAAACAGTTTCTTTCTGAAAGAGGTGTCAAAGTACAAAGATCTCGGCTGAGGGAAAGTATCAATAGGGTGGACAGGATGGGTGTTGAGTCACGAAAAAAAGGAAGACTTCAAAGAAGAGTCTACAATGTTTCTGCTCCAAATAGCCTTTGGCATGTTGACACCAACCATAAACTAATAAGATGGAATTTTATAATTGTTGGTGGCATTGATGGGTTCAGCAGGATGCCTGTTATGCTTAAATGTACAGACAACAATAAAGCAGTGACTGTTCTTGAATGCTTCCTCAAGGCAGTACATGAATATGGAATCCCAAGCAGAGTGCGCACTGATATGGGTCAAGAGAATATTGGTATTGCTGATTTTATGATTGAAGCAAAGGGTTCAGACCGTGGCAGCATTATAACAGGGAAAAGCACTCACAATCAACGCATTGAAAGACTATGGAGAGATGTTTTTGAGGGTGTATTGAGTTATTATTACAATTTGTTTTATTTCATGGAGGACAACAACATCCTTAATCCTCTTAGTGAAGTACATCTTTTAGCCCTGCACTACATTTACATGCCTAAAATCAGTGACAAACTAGAAATGTGGAGGAATGCATGGTCTCGACATCGCATGAGAACAACAAGGTCAAGCCCTATGCGGATGTGGTTAGCTGGCCAAATGAAGGATAATAACATTGATAACAATTTGACCATCCATGATATCGTTAGCTATAGTGTTGAGGGAATTGTGAGGGAAAATGAGTCAAATCAAGGTGAGGATCAACCACTTTTACTCCCATTGCACTTTGGAATTGATGAAGAATGTCAAAGAGAACTTGAGTCTCAATATTATAGCTCATTTAACTATGGGATTGAATATTTCAAGATAGCACTTGAAATAATTAAGAAACATGTCAAAACTACTCCATAAAGATGAAAATCTAAAATGCTAACAAACTGTCAATTGAACTGTAACAAATTAACAAGCTAAAGTTATATTTGCACTTTTTCATTGTGATATAAATTTATGTCCAGTGACAAAATTAATCTCTCTCATGGTGTAGCATTTTGCGATGGACATAAATTTAATGTCAATCAATAAAATTCAAAAGCATCTCAAACATAATATATACTGTATCTGAAACAGCCATGATGTCACTGCCTTCATGAGACTTTATATCCCTAGTCACTGTTACTTTGAAATCCAACCAAATTGTCCAAAAATGAACATTTTCAGCATAAATAAGAGATCAGTGCAAAAGTGCAAATATAAAGATGATTCATTTACACATTACCAAAGTATGCATTTGAAAAGGCAAGATCATATAGATAGAACAACTGCTCTGTAGGTGGTAAGGGAACATCATGTGATGGGTGTGGGAGCTTCAAACAAGCTATAAATGTATTTGCAGAAGGTATAAAAGAACTTGTAGCCTCAACAAATGTTACACTGGGGTGGATCACAAAACCCAAAACTGGCTCTTGATCAGCACCTGTTGTAAACTGAAGGATGTGTGCAAGGGTGACACCATTTCTACGTCCACCTGTGAAGAAAAAAGATAAAAATTAATATTTAGCGCAGGAAAGGAAAAATGAAATTGTTCTCATATTAAGATTATTACTGTACATTCTCCAGTGCTTTGAGGGTTTTCTCAATTCTCCAGTTTTCCTCCCTCCATAAAAATCAAATTCTAAATTCCAATTGGAATCCAGTGGAAGAAGAGCCACTCTGTGAAATCCACAGTTAATCCCACTGTTTATTTTCATTCTTTATTTCTCTCTCTCTTTCTTTACTTACTTGCAGTTTCCCTCAGATATTTTATGAATTGACTGTACACAGCATTTTCATAATTTCTCTTATTCGATCCTACTTCACTGAAGAGTGGCTGCAGAAAGCTTGTTATACCTCTAACTGTTAGGGGACTTGGAGGTCCAGGTTTAAGAAGGTGAAGAAAAACAGGCAACTTGTTAGCTATCTAAAGAACCAAAACATGTTATTTTTTAAATATTTGATTAAAAGCTAAAATTAGTTGATAGAGCACAGTCATTAAATCCATATAATAAGATCAATGCAATAATAAATGGATCAATGCAATAATACATGGATGTAAAGGTTCTAGTTGTTGGATAAAGACTATTAGGCATGAAACAAACACTAAAATGACAAGCAGAAATAACATTGATTTTACCTCATAGATAGACTTTCACATAAATCTTTACAAGCAGTAATTGCATGCATTCCAATTGGCTGCTTCACACTCTATTGTCAACTTTATTAACACATTCCACAGAAATTACTCAATAACCATGTAAACCTACCTGGTAAACTCCCACTTTCTTGAGTCCACTTTGCAGCTCCTCCAAGCAGGGGCCTGGTGCATTATTTAAAAAGATATCCTCCAAAATTTCCAGGCTGATGAATCTAGGAAGGTTACCATTCTGGATAATACTTAGCCCTGAAATTGAAATAAAATCAGCAATATGTAACTTGGAATTTTTTAAAGTCATTTGCATTTAATTAATTTGAAAAATAATAAAAACCTATAAAATTTTATGATTTGTGAAAGTAAGGCAAAGTGAAACAATAATGACAGCAAAGAACTACCTAAGTGGTAATTTTTACCGTTATTCCTACCACAGTTATGAATAATAATTATTAACAAATAAACAATGCTTTAAGGGAAGATGGACAAAGTTTTTTTAATGCTGAAATTTTCTGTCTTTCTCTCTCTCTCTTTCTTTCTTTCTTCATTTTTTACTTTTCACTGATACTAAGCTATAGATAATACATTCTCTAGCTTAGTATCAGTAAAAGTAAAAAAAATGAAGAAATAAAGAAAGAGAGAGAGAAAGACAGAAAGAAAGAAGGAAGGAAAGAAATATACAGGGATTTATTGCATGTTAAAGATGTACTGTTGTATAATAGTTAAAACCTAAGCAAGTCATACCACAATAATTATAATTTTTTGGTCACTATAATTTATCATTGTTTAGCAACTTACCCAGTATTATCCCAATAGTGACATACTTGTCCCTCATGAGTTCCCTCAAACCATTTTCAAAGTATGTGTCTTTGATCTCGTTAAGGACAAGACAGAAAAACTCTTTTCGTGGCCCACCATAATCTTGTGCCTCCTACATTGTATTAGAAAAACACAAATAATCATATTATGATCATAACTTGACCATTTTCTCAACAGACTAAAACCCCATTCACACCTAAACGTGTTTAGTTAAACTATGTTTTTTTATTAGAAAAAAATTGAAACTAGAAACCTACAATATAATGAAACTTTCTAAAATATTATCAGAGCAAGACAAAGGATAGCTTACATGCATTATTTCACCAAATTTTGTGAAGTGTTCATAGATAGTTTTTCAAACCTGTTTAGTTAAACCACTTTAAAACATGTTTAAGCCTTGGTGTGAATGGGATATAAGACACATTTGTTTAGCCTTAAGATAGTTTGTTTGCATCAATGGATAAAAATGAAACTGCTAAAATTAAATGTTACCTCATTGTAAAATTGCACTTCAAGAGTCTTTCTGTAGTCTGTCAGGGTGCTTATTTCATCTAGACCAGTTTCCAGAATGTTTTGGCGATCTACCATGATGAAATTAGTTTCACCCTCCTGTACCTCTTGCGCACTTTGCACTTCTAGTTCTCTACCAGTAACCATAAATTTTTGCAGGCACCTGAGGATTTCTGCTGGGTTGTGCACATCATTATCAATGCAGTACTTATGCACTTTAAGTGCTACCTCATCCACCGTCTCATTTAAAAGGGTACCAGAGGGACTTGAGGAGACTGCAGAGACAGCAGTTGAGGAAGTAAATCTATCAGCTGGAGAAGTCTGTGTATTTGGTTGATGAACCACAGTGGAAGAGGTAGATGAACGAACTGTTAGTGTTGTTGGAGCTTGAAGAGCTGGGGTGGTCTCACTGACAGCAGTTAAGTCAACAACATTGTTGGTTGTGGAAGTACTGTAAGAACTTCTCTCAAATGTAGGCTGCTCAAGAACTTGATCATCATCAGATCCAATATCTTCTGTACACTCCCACAGGTGCTTCCTGAGTACTCTAACTTGAAACTCTTTGTTGCATCTCGAGCATTTTTCCATTAAATTAGACTCGGGACTTTCTTCCACAAGTGGCTTGGTAGAGAGAGACTTCTGGATTGGAACGAGATAGATCTTCCCCTGTCCTCCCCCTAGATTTGCTCTCAAAGCTTTTGCTGACCATTTGCAGTTTATCAGAGTTAGATCCCTACAATTGGGTAGGCATTGTTTCATTTCAAAACCTCCACAGGAACGCAAGGCGGAGAAACCCAAAGGCTCTCCAGTGGTCTGATCTTTCACGTCAGATGTGATTTTATTGACCACTTCACTTTCATCGTCTTCAACATCCAGCTTAATCTTCTTCAAACCCAAACCTGCTTTGTATAGGATTTGTTTCTCTACTGAAGTAGGGGTTTTAGTGGCAAATCTGTCAGCCAAGCACACAAACTGGACGGTCCAACTCTTTGAGGTACTTGTCTTCTTCCTCTTGTTATCTCTACCATCTCCATCAGTCGATCTCTCTAATCTGCGCCTAATATTAATATTACGAGGGTTAAACAGGGCTAATCGTTCTTCTCGGGCAGTTCTTGATGAACAACCACTTGTACTGGGAGATCCTGATGCCTGATGTTCTTTACAAAGATCACGTAGCCGAATGCGGTCTCCGATGGTGGTAACTCCAAGGCGAATAAGCTCGCTGTCCGACGCCGAAATAACTGTCTCAGGGTCCACTCTTTCCGACTTAAATCTCTCTATTAGCGTTCCCAGATTCAATTTTGAAAGAATTCCTTCCATATTAACTAGTTCACAGAGTAGTAAATCGACTACTAATACATTTAAAGAGAAGGAATAAATACAGATTATCCGTTTTTGGCGGGACTTTTAACGAAGCATGATCTTTTTGTGACAGTCCGATGACCGAAAATACTGATGGCTCTCGGAATTCTCTCCCCAGACTTTATCGTGCAGTAAGAATCAACTGAGCCTGGTAACGAATTTTTAAGGGAATACAGCTGACCAAAAATACTGGCTAACATAATATAATGCCAACTTTCGACCGAATATAATGGAGCTGGCACCAACAATCAAGATAGTAGCACCAAATATATGGAGACGAATACCGAATATAACTAGATAGGCGCTATTTATGATGCGAAATTAGCAGAATATGAGGGCAAAAGAACCGAATACAGCGAGATAGGTAGAGAACATAAGGAAAGAAGAGTCAATCACGATGAGATAGGTACCGTACACAACTAAGTAGGCGCTGAATGTGGTGAATTGGAAACCGCGTATACTACGGTAGGCACCGAAGCTTATGGGGTTAGTCACCTTACATGAAGGCTTGACCACCTAAATTAAATGTTGAAGGCACCAAATACAACTAAATAAAAACCCTAAAACGTTGAAATTGCACGGTAGAAATGGATACTGGCACTCAATACAAAGCATCAGGTATCACATATGACGTAAAAATTACCGGATATCATATGAAATTCACCACACACAATAAAAGAACTACCCTGGACACCCACACAAGTACCATACATCAGTACATATGCACCATCTAACTGAAAAAATAACCAACGAAGACAGTCATGGCTTTCCATAGAGTACCCCCCGGGTACAAGATGATCAGGATCTGTAACACGCTACTCCAGCAGAGTACCAGATTCCTTTAAACGATGGAGAACTGAGTATTTAATGGAATTACGAGGTGGTCAATAGGCAACAACGACATTTAAAATTATTTTAGATTATTAACAAATTAACATTATATACTGGTTAAGTCGAGGCAATACTATGTTTTCACCATATTGATTTTTTTTTTTCCAAGCGGGAATGGAGGGCAATGAAATCGAACTGATTTGATGTCTTAATCACCCTTAGGCTTAGAAATTGACAGGTATAAGCTCTTAATAATGGAAAGAGAAAAAGAACGAAGAAAGAAAAACAACAAAAAATAGAAAATAAAAAGAAATGTAAAACTTTTCTAACCTGTAACACAGAGCTTAATATCTTCTTGCTTCTTTATTCTTGTTACATTAATAATCCTATCTTTAAGACCGAAACAGCACATTTTCACTTTTGATCCAAATTTGGAAGAAAAATAATAATAATAAAATTAATAATTTAATAATTTAATAATAATAATAATAATAATAATAATAATAATAATAATATTGATAAGTTATTCAATTGATTACCCGTACTTCTATTAGGTCAAGTCAGAAAGCCTTGAGACTGGCGACAACAACGATTTTATTTATTAATTAATTTGCTTAATAAAGCTGCATATACTGTAAAATTACTGCAGTTTTAGTTATGGTGGTGAAAGCACAAGGTCGAAACTAAAGTTCGAAACATTTTTTAGCGAATCTTTGTCATCTTCACATTTGCGGGATATGGTCGCTTTCGAAAACTTAAGGTAATCGATCCCCTTGTTTTGCATCGCACATTTTTCTGCGCTTAGGATTAAAATCATGAAACTTGCATAGCTTTGACATTTTCCTTTCATATACTAAGTAAAAATTGTATTCAAATCTAAATATCACTTTTTCTCTTCTGTGAGTTGAAATATTGTAATTTTTGTAAAACTCGATCCAGTCTTCCCTTGAAAAAGTATGAGAGGTTTTGACAATTTTGCGACCTTTCTCAAAATAGATCGAAAACGAGAATGATGACCTTCCCCATTTTTTATTTCACACATTAACTTACGAGACCGTAGAGCGAAATATGAAACAAATGACAATACTCAAACGTACATATTTATTGGTGAAAACGAGTCAAGGGTTCGATCTCAGGACGACTCTCATATTTCAACAATAAGGCTACATGCATTTGTGCAATATTATTTGAATATGATTAAATGATTAGCTTAGCTAGTGCAATTAAGATCACCTTTTGTAGACTGCTTAAAACGGTTACATTTTGCAATGAATGGTTATATTTTTATTTGACTTCCGGTTACAGCCGTATCGAAGCCGTAATTTGTCATATTTTGAGGTCAAATAGCACGAAAACGAAAATGGTGTTCCCTCTTTCTTATTGCATATTTGAAACGACCATGGTGCAGTAAACGACTATACTTAAATTTGGGGAAAATGACATTTCTCCTTCCATTTCAAGTGAATCACTTTAAGCCACAGGAAGACCAGACCAATTTTAATTTATACCACAGTTATTACTGGGCTATCGGTAGAAAACCAGCCTAAAATGCTTTGCGTTTTTCCGTTTTCTCCTGCTTTGCAACATGCAAATATTGCGCAATATGACAAAAAGTCTTCTAAATATTGCCCAAGAGGCCATTGCGAGTTCATGATACATGGATCCTGTCGCTTGTATAGTCTCATCTATTATACATGCAGCTTTAGTCTTCAAGGAGAATTCGATCAGTGATTTAAAGACTCGAATAAAGACAAGTTGAATAATGTGTTTAAAAGGAATTTCTAAAAAAATTCGGATTGTTTAAGTGAGTAAATGAATATTTTCTGAGTGAAATACACTGACTTCTTTGTATACGTCTTAATACGAACTGAATCGAAGGGTTAGTTTGATCAATTTGACCTTTTCGCCTGTGACAATGTATGTCAGGCTGAGGAGGTGTGTGAAATGCATAATTATAACGCAACACTCTCTTTAACCAAAAAATTACCAGACGAAATATTCTTTTTTGGGAAACATCCCATGTTCGTCATACCGATAAAACATTTCATAACACGTTGTCCAGCTCTGAGCCTATGCTCTTAGAGTGTCTTGTTCTTCAATAACAATAAACAAAAATATATTTCTTTATGGCGATAATCCTATAGAGCAGCTGATTTTGTTTTGTGTGTGTGTGTGTGTGTGTGTGTGTGTGTTTTGTTTTACTAAGATCATAGGAGGAAAATGTTGACCGCATAGCTAGTTACGAATAAACGAAGACATAACATTATGATAAAAGTAAAAGTATCTTTAGTGGTATCTATATTTGCGATTTATCAACGATGATTTGTAGTATATGGTGGTAAGGCTGGAGTACATAAACAGATTATAAATTTTAAGCTTTTAAATTAGGAGCATTATAGGAAGCAACAGAAACAGTCCCGACTTGTGAAAGTGATTACAACTTGTGAAAGTGATTAACCGGTATAAATTGTGGTTTCTAAAGACTGAAATAGAAAAAGTAGCCATAAATCTTTGTCCAATTTGGAAACCTTTGAGAGCGGTGACAGGCGAAAAGGCGGCTTTTGAAAAAGTTGACATTTACATTAGTACGTATGTTTCTCGCATGCGCAAGATGATAAATGCTCCCGCGTGTCGGTATGGCAAGCGCAGACTGTTAAAACGACAGTGGTGGCAAAGCGCTGAAACCTCTAGATAATTTATAACATGGATAAATAAGTGTCGTCGGGGCTAGAAGGGATACTTCACTACGCACTCTCATCTGAATACTATGTAATTTTGAGGAGAATGTTGCGTCATACTGCCATGTTTCCTAATAATCTTCCCTTGCTAGATCAAACAACCTGACGGCTGTTTCAATACTATGTATATATCGCGAGGGAGTTTGAGTCATATGGTTACACCGCAAGAATAATTTCTGCTTGAATGCCAAATTAGTACTTGAATGCCAAAACGCCTTTGGATCTGAATTTCTGAGCATGATATGGTATTCTTTTTGTCCTCTACTACTCTCTGGCTCAAGCTCCATTTTTTCTCATTTGACTTCTACGAATTCTCGTCTAATTCATATAGCTTTTTCTTATGACATGTTATGAAACACCGTTATTTCTGAATATACCCTTTTACTTTCGGAAACCCTCTGCATATATCTATAGTGGAGCGCGGCGGACCTCTCGCGACTTTCTCGCTCGTTGGCCGCGCTCGATAAATTCCCGCTCGATAAACCCCTCGGGAGGCAAGAGAGGTCGGCAAGTCTACTGTATTCATGTTTTAAGCAAGCCTAATTATGCAATAATCATTATTAATAAGTCGAAGGAGTCGACGTTCGTTAAAGTTATTTTGTACTATATATATGTTTATTACCGCTTGGATGTTATTACCACGACCAATGGTCTTTGTAGAGCATCAAAAAGAACACATTTCCGGGTGATTTCATGAACATATAACTCAGGTATGAGAATCAGTTGTGGAGGGATAGTCTGAATAGCACTGACACTAATATTTCGATTCTTACCATAACAGGCTTCCAGATGAACTTTGATTAATCTGTCTATTTGTTTTCTGCTTTCAGTCGACTTTCGATTTAGTTTTTAAAAATATAGACACAAACTGCAATTCTGGTCTCAGATGTTAACGCGTCTTACTCACGCGTCAGCCATGTTTATTTCCATTAGAATATCATTACCCTCGAAATTCAATATGACTGCGTGTTTTTGAAGTCATGACGTAACCCGACGATGAATGTTGTTGAATGTTATTGTTTTATTGCATCTTTCGTTCCATTTTAAACACCAACTAAACAAGAAACTCTACTCACAGAAATATAACAAATGTCTTCCGAGAACTACTGGATGAAGACAAAGAGAATTTTGTTCTTATTCGATAATTTTCGGAAAACAATTGGCAGGCCGCGATGTTTTTTTTCGTGGTGTTCCATATTATCATTCATAAATAACGAATAAACGACGTACCGTTGTCATCAAGGGCGGATCCAGCGAAAAATTTTAGGGGGGGGGGGGGGGGGCTATTTGAGTTTAGGGGGGGCTAATTGAGTTTCTTCCGTCAACACAACGAAAAACAATATAAAAAAGCAACGCTTTTTTTTTCTGCTGATAAATTGTAAATGATGAAGAAAAGAACCCTGATTTACCGTTTGATTAAATTACTCTAATTTCGCGCGGGAAATGTACATAAGTATTTGCGATTTAAATAGTGTTTGTTTTTGAAGTGAAAACGATTTATTGATTGAAATAATAGCGAATTGAAATAATTATGTGGGGGGGGGGGGGGGGGGTAAATAATAAAATGCTAGCAATCAAAGAGACGCAGTAAAATATATCATTTTCGAAATCGTACTATACTGCTGTGTTCCTTACACTTCGGTTTTGCCTGTTTGTTTTTAGCGTCAGAATATTCCCAAATACCAATGTTAAAGAAAAAAATGCACAACTGCTCAACGATACAAGCAATATTAAAATTCAAGGATGTTCCCTTCAATACATGAATATTATACACAAAATCGTGGTTAACCCTGAGCAACAGAGAGCTCAAAAAAGGAGTATTATATTACGACTATTTATGTATTTATATGTTTGACAGATGTCTGCGGTATTAAAGTGAATTCGAACGCCGAAATTGAATTTTTTTTTTTACTTACGTCTACGTTTTTTTTCAGAAATTACCTTGGTATATATCAAAACACTTATCGACTTTAGCCTCTGGAAATCAGTGAGTGGTAAACGACTTGATCCGTATTGCTATAAATTACTTTTATTTATATGTCTAGTCGTTCTAACGATTTCGCATTAATTGGGGACACGTTTTGCTCACACGCTTTACCACTACATTCAATATTCTATGCACACAACGCTCAACTCACATGTTGATTTTTACAGAGGGAAGAAACCGGAGAATCCGGAGAAAACCCTCGTAGCATGGGGGAGAACAACACATAAATCACACTCAATTCACATGTGGCGACCGTAGAAACGGATAAATCTCTCTATCCAACTTGTCACGCATTAAAATCTAATATTACAAGTTGGGACTATCACGGTGATATTCTGGACGCTAATGTGGCTACGAGCTACATAATTCAAAATGGCGGCCGCTTCTGCACATAAAGTGTTGCCTGACAAGTTGGACGAGTGATGAGAAACGAGCAACAAATTGCAAATTTGCTGCAGGAAGTTGATCTACGTTCTACTTTTCACAAAACGTTTTCCCAACTTGCAAAAAAGGATTTTGTTGCGTGACAAGTTGGATAGATAGGGTGTAATACGAGCAACATTGTTTTCGAACTTGCACTGCAACAATGTTGCGCCACAAGTTGGACGTTTTCGTGTCTCTTATTTCGGCGCCTTTCTTCCTTAACATAATTACTATAATATTTTACCACGAAATAAAGTATAAATACTGCAAAAGGAAAAGTAACAGCTATAATTTTATAACCACCACCCACCCCTTTCTGTATCGTTTTTTGCCCTTTACCCCAGCAAAAGTACGTTATTTGTCTTCTATTTCCAATAACTCTCATACACAATAGTTGTTTTGTAAGAGAAAAAGCAATCGACACAATGAGTTAATCAGTTCACTTTTAAAATAGTTCGCTCTGTTCCAGACATCTTGTTAACAAGGCTTGACAGAGGTGGTTGCATTTTAACAGTCATTGTACTGATGCTAGTCAGTCCAAGAATAGTTGGTGAGTTTGTAAGAAGGACACTAATCTACAAAACTAGATGGCAATGCAAATACAATTTTCAGTTTGCAAACGACAGCTATGAATATTACTGATTTATTATCACATGGGAAATCGGTTTTACCTTCGTAAAGAGGACACAGTTTACGTAATTCAATAGCCACAACAACAACAAAAGATTTCAAGTTATGCAATAGGACGAAGCTAGCAAGAAAGATATTGGTTACGCTGTGCCCATTATTGAGTCTTCTATACGAAATTATAACCGGGAAACAAATACAAAACACACAATTACGTACATATGTACAGTCGAAATGAACGACCGTTTTTCTTTTCGGACAAATGTTTAATAGTGAGGGACCAGATTAATAGCGATCTTAATCGAACATCGAAGAATAGAAGCCCATGTTGGCAAATTATCGATTGTTATTCTATCGTCTTTTACTTTTATAATATGACGCTAACAAGTAAAGTAAAATAGCTCTATTATAACATGTATTTGCTGGAAATAAGCATTACTTTTATTTTGAAAACATATGCATAAAGAAAAAGACGAACACGCCAAAGAAATGTGAGCAAATAGCTCCTAAGAAACACGTTATAAAAGCGTATTAAAACGAAAATGAAACCTATAAAAATAATACATGCAGAAAATGCCAACGTCGAAGGCTGGGGTCACAGTTTTATCTAGATTTTGTAACGGCTTCCTAAGTATTTTCATTTCTATCAGGTTGGCACTGGGTTAATTACCAAGATAAAATGAATCACGCTACTGCGCAACTTTTGGGACTTTGCTCAAAGTTTATTTCTTTATTAAACCCCGTCTTTATATCCCATCTTCGTCACGCAAGCTTCATATTCCGATTTGATAAAACCTACTACTTCCCAAGTGCTTTATAACTCGGCTGCACACACCTCATTGTGAAATACAGTTTCAGACAAATAACAGTTTACAATTGGTTGCTATCAATAGACGTCACTTCCGGTAATAGCTCTTTTTTGATGGCTTGTAGAACCCTGGAGGTAATTTTGATCTCTTGTTTTCTGGTTTGATGTCGTTTAAATAGTCAAATACAATAGTTTGAGGACTTATTTTGACATGTTTTGACTTAGCATCCGCTAGTTGCCCCCCAGTCAACCGCTTGTTTGCCCCCCAGTCAACTCCAAAAAGTCACGTGATTGATAGTAAGCAATAAAACACGAAAAACAACGTCGAAAACGCACACGTGCTGATTGTGTGATGTTGCAGAACACGTGCTCAGCACGTGCCAATCCATAACCAATCACTGAAATCGGAAATCAGAAATCAGAAATCAGAAATCAGAAATCAGAAATCAGAAATCAGAAATCAGAAATCAGAAATCAGAAATCAGAAATCAGAAATCAGAAATCAGAAATCAGAAATCAGAAATCAGAAATCAGAAATCAGAAATCAGAAATCAGAAATCAGAAATCAGAAATCAGAAATCAGAAATCAGAAATCAGAAATCAGAAATCAGAAATCAGAAATCAGAAATCAGAAATCAGAAATCAGAAATCAGAAATCAGAAATCAGAAATCAGAAATCAGAAATCAGAAATCAGAAATCAGAAATCAGAAATCAGAAATCAGAAATCAGAAATCAGAAATCAGAAATCAGAAATCAGAAATCAGAAATCTCTGTTTTTGTGACGAGCGCGTCATAGGTCCTCTAATCGACTGTTCACGTTAAACGTTAGCATTGCAAGAGCCGTTTCACCAAAACGGATGGTCACAGCAATGATCTACTATGCAAAGCAATGTCATGTCAATGTCATGATTTGCATGCTTGTGCATACATTATATCAGTTGTCTGTACCTCTTTTCGTTCACTCAAATATGTTGATTTTAAGACATGGAAATTATTTCATAGCGATTTTTCAATGTAGCTACATTTTTATAAATTTCAAGCTAAACCTACATAAACAACTAATACTCATGCCCTACATATATATGTTACCTATACCTTGCTTCAAAAACAACTCCTTTTTGACGTAGCTATGAATTATAAATTCAATTAATTACTGTGTTCTAAAAGACTTAGAATATTTAGAGACATTGAAAAATAAAAAAAATAAAAAAAATAGGAATTTTGGTTCTCGATTTACTGGCAATTATTCATTTCCTAATCTCATATTTTTACATTTTAGAAATGGTTTTCTTACTAACTATGTCATATCATTGCCCTGCAAATGGTTGATCTGCTGTAACACAGTTGATAAGTTGTTGACATTTTCCCCTTCGATCAAATGAACAGCAATAACAAACCATGGGCTGGGTAGCTACATCCTAATATATTTGCTCTAACAGTTATGGCCGGTTTCGATACTCGAATGGTAACTAAATATTCCATCTAATAGCTTCAACTATTTTAGAAATGTTTTGAATTCTAAGCACATACTTCCTTACCCAGAAAGATCTGTGGCAGTCATATACTTTATTTCCTTTTTCTTCTTACATATTCATAGCTTAGAATCGCACTCGTATTCAAGCTTTCTCCGAAACTATCCACTTCTTTGCTCCCTAGAAGACTAAACAATGTATAGGCGATTGATATAAAGAAAAAATGATACTTACCTTGTCTTACTCCACTGTAGTTTTACCTTCATCTATGAATGGTACTACGGTATGTTGCTTGTGACCCATTAAAATTTGCTAGACGTTTCTTGAAAATGCACGGGTCAACCGACTTAAAGAGTTTTCATATATTATACTTTATTTCCTTTTTTGATATTTTCATAGCTTAGAATCGCATCCATATTTAAGAATTCCCGAAACTATCGCTTCTTCCTAGAAGACTAAAAAATGTATAGGCGATTGATATAAAGAAAAAATGATACTTACCTTGTCTTACTCCGCTTGTGGTTTTGCCTTCATCTGTGGGTCACAAGCAACACACCGTAGTACCATTCATTAAAATTATGCTAGACGTTTCTTGAAAATGCACAGGTCAACTGACGTTAAGTGTTTTCATATATTACTGCAAATTTGGACGACCACGTGGAGATTTTGATATAGACCCTAACATAAAGAGATAGAAAGGGGGGGACGGGGTGGGGGTGGGCAAATTTAATTCTTAGTCGTGGGGGAACTTCTAATAAAAGACCACTTTTGATAGACAGTAGTCATACTACTATATGATAAAAAAATTAGCAATAAATGGAGAGGCAATATTGAGAATCATTAAAGTTTATTGTTATTAAGGTATAAAAGGCGATATATTTTTGCTATAAGCTTTTCCGGCCTCAATTTGTCGAACTGCCATAATATATGTTAATAATTTGGATAATGTGGATAATTCTTTTTCTTTTCTTTTTCCCCCCAGAAGATTACTAATTTATTCATACATATATATATATATATATATATATATATATACTCGATTGCAGAAACGTTGTAGTATACATTTATACAAATATCTAATTTATATAGTATATCTAATGATATGCAAAACAGGAACATCGCTTTATTTATTGTTTGTTTCATTCAATGACTGTCAAAATATTTTTTCTTGTCCATTAGATCATACAGATTATATATCAATTGGTTTTAAGCATTGGAAATGGTTATTTTGCATTATGCATCTCATTAGATATGTGTATATATGTATAAATGTATACTACAACGTTTCTGCAATCGAGTGTATATATATATATATATATATATATATCATATTATTATCTATTTTAGAACATACTATTAAAAAGCTATACATTGTCATAAAATATATAAGCTAGTTACAATAAAATTGCCATTAAATGACTAGTTGCTTTAGCAACTTTTAAGTTGTTTTAAAAAATATACCGTATTTCGATAAGCCAGTCACCAATACCTATAAAGCTAATACAGATTAGACGAGATTGCAGGAATCTTCAAACGTTAAACATAAGGCATGAATTTTCTTTCTTTTTTTTTCTTAATCCTATATAAATTTTAGAAAAAGTGTAATTAATCAATTGCTTGAGGATGCCTGCATTAGGTGAGACAACTGTTGCTGTAATTAAATAATATAGAATTAGGACAAGTTGTATAACAACAGTTGAAAAATAAAGATGTTTCTTTTTACCTATCATTTTGGGCAGAAAAAACTAAATTTTTTTGGGTGACCAACTTTTTTGAAATATATGCTTACCTAACATTCAAAATATACAATTCATAAAAATCTTTACTCGAACTACAAGATAATTAATGTGGTATTGGCTCAAAACGTTTTTGTTGTAAGGCCTCAAACTGAAGTGTTCAAAGACTCATATACTGTAACATATGCGATATTCAAGCTGATTGGTTATCAAAAATATGAATTTTTATTTATTTAAAAGCACACATTTCAGCACTGATTTTTAAAGTTTCATTTCTTGTTTATTTTTAGCCTACAAGAAGGAAGGAAATTTGATTTCCAATTATAATGGACTTCAGTTGCCGGGTTACCGTGTTCCCAAATATTTGCATAATCAATGACGGTAATAAATTTCAATACCAAGACAGCCAAGATCGTCCCTGATCAACGCTGTCAACTCCGTCTTCTTGTTCGTTACTGTTTTTGTTATCAGAGGTTTTTGGATCTTGATGGTTTATTAACAAACTTGACGGAAATTTCGGATTGGACAAGTCATCTGGTATCTCGTCATATAGAGAATTTAGTGGTACATCAGCCGATTTATTCTAAGGAGAAAAATAAGTATTACCAAATAATATAAATGTAAGCAAATCTCGTTGTTCACCAAGTGAGTTATAGGCTCCCAGGTTCGGGTGTTTTGTATTGCTCAGGGTAAGCCTCAATTTTATTTAGACTATTCATGCTTTCCAGAGACGCCGGAGGGGGAGGGTTGGGAGTCTCTAGTTCCCCTAATAGGTTACTATCAATAGACGTCATTGATAGTAAGCTATCATTTTGCCGCCATGTTGAATTACCTATTTCTATTCATGCTGAATAAATATAATATAAACTTCATAAACTTTTTTAGGCTCTTCTCGGTAAATTAATCATAATAAAATACTGAACAATCCAGTTCCTTTCAATTAACGAAGACCAACGAACCCAGCAGTCCAAAATTTCGAAGGCAGAAAAACTTTAATGCAATAAATATGTTGAAAATGCCCCATCAAAGCACTGGAAAAATGAGTAAATGAGTCTATAGTAAAGAAACAAAGACAATAATAATAATATACGAACTCGAAAATGGTGTATTCAAAGTAATCCGGACATGTTCATTTTAATCTTATTATTTTCCTAAAAATAATGCAAACCAACCTTCTTTTTGTTTTTATTGACTATAGCATACACGGGTTCCACGTTAGATTTCACTTTCTTGGAACTGAATGTCTCATCACGTGTTGGTTGTTGTACTGTTTTAGAAGTGATAACCGGTTTGTACCCAGTCTCTTCCACGGTGGCATAATCAGCATTGCTAGCAGATGTGTGAATTAAGCTTCTCACTCGTATTGCATCAACTGGTTCTCCATAAGGACTTTCCTCCACCAACTGATTTTGCCTTCTAACAAAGTCATGTGTTTTATATAGTGAGTCAATTTAAAAGTAATAACCAATATAACTAACTATTCGTCTATCAAATCAACCAAAGCCTGAGTGAACCTTTCTCAAAAGCATCGTGAATGCGAGGCTAACATAAAAATACAAAAAATATCAACCTTTTTCTCTATCGAATTTGTCGCATTTCTTTTGTATTTCCATGACGTTATCCTTGCATTCATTATACTTTTAAAAAGGGTCAATTTGTAACCAAGTGATTAATCAGTTAGTCGCCAACCAGCCAACCAATGAAACCTAAGTAATCGATGAATCAAATATTAAAAAAAAGCTTTTGAAACTTGAAGAATCCTAGTCAACTACAATGCACTGCGCGGGCAGGAAACAATGTAATGCTATGTAATGCCTTTTTTTTTTTTTTTTTTTCTGCCAACAAAATTGGCGGTTTGTAGGTGAACGTAGTGTTAACAATTCATGATTCGATTCGCTATTGTCCTAGTCAGAACCATTAATTGTCCTAAAAAAACAGCCAGTTCACTACTATTACACAACGTCATATACTTATAAAAAGTAGAACTTGTCAGAACTTACGGGTTGCGGGCTATAGACTGCGTACCTGGAAGCAAAAGAAACAATATTACAGTTATGGTATGAAATAGATTATTTTCACTTACACATGTGTTACAATCCAATTAGTTATCCCTTATAAACGAGCAGTCGTGTTAAAACGAACCACAGGATTAAAATGTACACCTAGATACTGGTAAAAAAAAGCGAATTAGCTTATAATGTTGACTGTTGCTGGATCTAAATCAAATATTCCTTAATATAGCAATTTTTACAACCATGGTCCCGCTTTTTGACCCCTTGAGCATGCGCTTCTAAAAGATGTATTCAACCCTATCTTAATACTATTGTTTTGGGTCACTCAATGCAATCGAATTCAAGAAAGGTCACAGCACCTGTGTCTAAGGCTTACGTGGGAACTATAATTATTATTTGGCTTCAACTCTTGTAACGTGTACTATATTTATCTTCTCACTTACCCTTGTCGATGTCACGTATTGACTGCTTCCATTTTCTTAAGCAGAGAATAAAAGCCAGTATTAACGCAACCGTAACCAGAGAGCAAACGACCACTATGATTATGAGTAGCCAATCAGGACCAGAATGAAGAATCGATTCGTCTGAAATATCAAAGAAGCACAATCATATGTAATCATGTACTTATAAGTCATGTACTTGATACTAAAAAATAATAGTATTAATTCAGTTATAATTAAAGAAAGCCGAAGTTAAGATACTTTGTTCTGCGTTGTCGATACCCGGAGAGGCTGGCACTATCTTGTTTATGATCCCCTCAATATGTGTAGCTAGTTTCTCATATTTGTGTGATCCCCCTCCCCCTTCTCATATTGATACACAAGAAAAAAATATCATATAGCTTATAGTTATAGTTATATATATATCAACTGGGTTATCTGTTCACAGAGAGATGTATGCTAAGCAATCTGTATGCTAAGCAATCTGATGCAAAGAAACAATACTACTCTGATCTCATAACATCATGTGGATCTGGTCAGCATCAATTATTCAAGATTGTTGATTCTCTCAATGAAGGAAACTCTGAGAAACAATTTCCAACTACCAGCTCAGCAGATACTCTTGCTAATATTTTTGCTGATTAATTTCTTCCAATCCAAGATACATGTAATCAGACAAGGCCTTTCACAACTGAGTACCAAGGTGACTAATCCGTTACCGGGTACGTTTCTAGCTCAAAGTAAGAACACTCTGGACGCCTTCACACCTGTTACATGTGAGGAACTGTCCTCATTGATAAAGAGGATATCTACCAAGTCATGCAGACTAGAACCACTCCCATCAAATATACTTAAAGAATGTTTCCCGCTTGTACTTCCAGTTAGAACAGAGATTGTGAATGCGTCGATTGTGATTGCCTGAAGTGTGGGTCTCTTCTCGTCTCAAAAAACCATCTTTGGACCCACGCGAATATAATAACTTTCGCCCAGTTTCTATCCTCAAACTTGTCAGTAAAGAAATTGAAAAGGTGGTTGCAATTCTAACTAATCGACACTTATTGGACAATGACTTGGATGATCTTTACCAATCTGCCTATAAAGCACATCACAGTACAGAGACAGCATTGATGAAAGTGCATAATGATATCCTTAAAGCTCTTGATAGTCAGAAATGTGTTATTCTTCTGCTGTTAGATCTGTCAGCTGCATTCGAAACCGTAGATCACCACATCTTGCTGAAACGTCTTAAAACAAGGTTTGGCATCGCTGGAAAAGCACTCAACTGGCTTTTAAAAATCTTATCTCTCTGATAGTACATTGACAATCAACGTCCCCAATGGTGAATCAACAGTACGACCTCTTCCCTTTTGGGGTCCAACAAGGGAGTGTACTTGGACCTATACTATTGTACATTTCGCCTCTAGGAGACCTCATTAGGCGTATCATCTCTATGCTGATGACACTCAACTGTACACCACCTTTAAAGTCAACTGTGCAGAAGAAATGAATGTGGCAAGATCTATGATAGGGACGTGTGTACGAGATGACGATGCATGGATGACTTGAACAACTTCAAGCTTAATACAGACAAAACAGAATTGTTACTATTGAATGCACGCCATCGTCCTCAACCACCTCTGAAATCGCTGTCAGTATGTGGTGATGTGATCCACACAGCAGCTGAAGTTCTTAACATTGGAGCACTGATGGATTCAACTTTGTGTATGGACCAACATGTCACGAACATTTGCAAAAAATGCTTCTATCACTTAAGGAACATTAGTAGAATAAGAAAATATCTTGCTCGCAAGTCTGCAGAAACATTAGTCCATGCACTTATTACATCTAGGTTAGATTTTTGCAATTCTATCTTATTTGGACTACCAGACTATGCTATCGAACGTTTACAGAAGGTTCAGAATTCAGCTGCTCGTATACTAACTCTTACTGGCAAGTATGAACATATAAGACCTATCTCATATGATTTACATTGGCTACCAGTCGACGAACAGAGGATTAAATATAAGATATTACTAATAACATATAAGGCTCTTAATGGACAGGCTCCAGGATATATATCTGATCTAGTTAATATCTATAAACCTAGACGTACTCCTAGATCGTCATCAAGTAATAATTTAGTCATGACTAGTTATAATTTATCTTATGGTTATAGAGCATTTTATTATGCTGCTCCTTATTTATGGAATTCTCTGCCTCATGATATCAAGACTGCTGGCTCAGTTTCCAGTTTTAAGTCTTTAATTAAGACTTACCTTTTTAAGGAAGCGTTTGCTTAAGTATAATTATATAGCCAATGTATATATACATACAATTTATACTTGGATAAACTATTTTTAAATATACTTATAAGATAGATATTTATTTAATTCAATACGTTAGTGATACATAATTGTAAATTTTTATTCATTTATTTTTTATAATTGTTCAGCACTATTGGGCTTTTTATGGTAATAGGGCAATATAAATAAGTGAAGTTATTATTATTATTATTATCATCATCATCATCATCATTATTATTATTATTATTATTATTATTATGATTATTATTATTATACAGCTTCAGTTGTCAACACCTAACCAAACTGGGCTTGCCTAACTCTTCTTGTGAATATATTGGCTTTCTTCCGGGCCATTTGACACAAGCGCTTGTTTCTTGGTTTCGATTCTTGGGTAGGGTCACGTGTTGACCTTGTTACATTCTAGCTACTCGGTTGCAATAGACCCTTTGCATGTGACATCAAAGGATCTCAATTTGGAGGACAAAACAAAAGAATTTTAGTCTCCTGGGAATTGGAAACTTATTGGCTTGTGTGCTGCAAGAGGCCTATTTTATAAGTATTCCTTTGTTTTCAAAAATCATTTCCACTCCACCATATGTAACAAAAGGCAACTACTCTGACCAGCTAAATAATAATATATAATATAATATTTCTGTATAGATACCATGAATAAGTTCCAGAAAGCTATTGCATTAATTCATACTGAAAGGGTCGACTATGCTGATGCTTGTGCTAAGATTTTCTTTTGTGAAGTGTGCAACATCATACAATCCATCCATCCTTCTATCCATCAGTTGGTCAATACACATGTAATCCAAGCTATTGCAGACAGAAAATAAATGATGACCACTTTGATCATATAGTAAACATACCTTTTTTCTTGCAAAATGAAACGGATTTGCGTTGAAAAGCTAAAAAATTAAAATAATTGATATGACAAAAAATATATAGTCAACCATATAACCCCCTGACAGCCCTTAAAACGCCAACCATACATCAACCATATAAATAAGAAATCAAGCAATCCAGAAAAATAATGAAATCAATAAACCAAGCAGGCAAGCAGGCAAGCAGGCAAGCAGGCAAGCAGGCAAGCAGGCAAGCAGGCAAGCAGGCAAGCAGGCAAGCAGGCAAGCAGGCAAGCAGGCAAGCAGGCAAGCAGGCAAGCAGGCAAGCAGGCAAGCAGGCAAGCAGGCAAGGCAGGCAAGCAGGCAAGCAGGCAAGCAGGCAAGCAGGCAAGCAGGCAAGCAGGCAAGCAGGCAAGCAGGCAAGCAGGCAAGCAGGCAAGCAGGCAAGCAGCGCAAGCAGGCAAGCAGGCAAGCAGGCAAGCAGGCAAGCAGGCAAGCAGGCAAGCAGGCAAGCAGGCAAGCAGGCAAGCAGGCAAGCAGGCAAGCAGGCAAGCAGGCAAGCAGGCAAGCAGGCAAGCAGGCAAGCAGGCAAGCAGGCAAGCAGGCAAGGCAGGCAAGCAGGCAAGCAGGCAAGCAGGCAAGCAGGCAAGCAGGCAAGCAGGCAAGCAGGCAAGCAGGCAAGCAGGCAAGCAGGCAAGCAGGCAAGCAGGCAAGCAGGCAAGCAGGCAAGCAGGCAAGCAGGCAAGCAGGCAAGCAGGCAAGCAGGCAAGCAGGCAAGCAGGCAAGCAGGCAAGCAGGCAAGCAGGCAAGCAGGCAAGCAGGCAGCAGGCAAGCAGGCAAGCAGGCAAGCAGGCAAGCAGGCAAGCAGGCAAGAGGCAAGCAGGCAAGCAGGCAAGCAGGCAAGCAGGCAAGCAGGCAAGCAGGCAAGCAGGCAAGCAGGCAAGCAGGCAAGCAGGCAAGCAGGCAAGCAGGCAAGCAAACAAGCAGGCAAGCAGGAAACGTTCTGGTAAAAACATACCTTTTACTGTTATTGAAGGACTTTTGCGCTCTGCAACAACATTCGATGCCACACAGTAGTACTGTGATGTACTATTCTACAGTCTTCATTTTGTACCAGTAACGTTCCATTTGCCGCTTCAACGGTTGTATTTCTTATTTCGTCATACCAATAAATATTTGGTCTTGGGGCCCCTGTGGCTTTACATTGCAGTGTAATGCTATCCTTCCTCATTGTAATTCGATTTTCTGGATGATCTACTATAGTTGGTGTTTCTGTGAATAGCGTTTTTATAGATATCATTAGTTATAAGTCTATATATTTAAGTATAAGTTACAATTATATACTGCAATTTTTTTAATTTTCAATTCATTAGAGTGAAATCTACTGCATAAATAGCTGATAAATAATAATAAATTAATGATCCTAAATAAAATGAAAGTTAAAGCATGAAAATTAATGCTTATTAATAACATTAATAACCATTTCAATATTTTTTATTTAGGATTTAACTTACGATAGATCGGTATTTTGAGGTATATTTCTTTTCCTTTTCCATATTTGTTCTTCGCAATACAGCCGATAGTAAGATACATTCCATTATTTGGTGTAGTAATTGTGACATTACCATCAGACGAATTTGCCATTGTTATATTTCCTTGTTTGATGGAGTAATTTGCTGGCGGAGATGCGTCTGCATTACAGAATACTTCAAATGTTTTATTTGCTGTTGCAAATTTCATATCCGATGTCAGCTTTGTATTTATTGGTTGATATTCTGTATAATAATAATGACAAGATAGCACAAGTCACAAGAGATCGGAAACAAGTTCTCAGGTCTCGACGCTAAGACCATTCGAGTGTTCAACCACAACCATCTGCCACCCTAAGCAAGTAAGTCCTATATAAAAATGTTGATCTAAATAGCAGAAGGTACATACAGGTCTCTCCTGTTTACTCTACCCTCCTCCCTGTTTACTAAACTGCTGTCTGTTTTTGTACCTGCTCTTTAGCCAGCCGCATCTGATTGGCTGAAAACAATCAGCCAATCATCGAGAGCTTGCACAGTTGTAATAAAAAAAAAAGATACCTGCAGCGTTTTTATTCTGCAGATAATAAATTTATCGTGTATAAGTTCACTTAAGGTTAGTTGGCCTGTTAGTTGTCTTCATTTTCTTCCTTCCTTTTTCTTTCTTTCTTTCTTTCTTTTTTTTTTATTTATTTTATTTTATTTTTTTATTTTTTTGTTTGCTTTGTTTTGTACAATTTGTACTTTTTTTACAATGATTTGCAACTTATCGTGTGTATTAAATTTTACTGCTAAACTTGCATTATTTGTGCGACGGTTAGATTGTTGATACGAGGTAAAACTACACAAATAAGATAGATTAATTGTAAGATTTTACTTTTGCTTATCAACTGACTTAACTGCTATTAAAGTTGGAGGATTTTTTCACAGTAATATATTCTTGTGTGAAAAAAAAAAAAAAAGATTCCATGTCATATTTACTTGCTCTTTTCAGTCTTTCTCGGGCTCAAAAAGACAAATAAATACTAGTTGGAGTAGTTTTTAGTTTGGATTTCGTATGCGTGTGAAAAGTCACGACACACGGCACGGTTACGGCGGGGCACGGCGCAGACACGTCAAGTGGTTTTTAATGCACAATGCTGACACGGTCACGGCAAGGTGCGGTCCATGCTGTAAATTACGTTTTTTCAAGGTCGTACGAAAACAGCTCTATGTAATTGGTACCTGGCCTCTGCTCTTTCCTAAAGTGCATAACCTTTTTTTTTTTTTTTTTTTTTTGTTTTCGATTTAGAACTTCCAGAACATTTATTTAGAAAATCAAGATATATCCAAGTATTAGTTTGAAAATTGGTAAAAAACGCTCATTTAACGCTTAATTTTATATGACTGAGGCTATCACTTGAGCTCTGTAACATTTCCATATTATGAAAATCAAGGTTAACAAGTCTGTGAGCTGACGGATTTTCCCACTTTCATGTCTAGATTATTGCCCGCGACAGAAAATTCAAAATAATGATGGAAAGAAGAAGAAGAAAAAAACAACATCATCAACAAAGAACAAATGCAAGTTTATGTAAAATGAGCCGTTTACCTATCACTTTAAGGGACGTACAATTAATCTCTTCCCCAAAATCGTTTGACACGTGACAGCAATACTTTCCTCCTGATTCTTTACCAGTGATGTTGAATGACGTCACACTGGAATTAGCAAATGTTCTGTTCGTATCTCTGTGTGTCCATGAAATACGAGGTGCTGGATATCCAGAGGCATCACATCTTAGTGTTATTGAATCTCCTTGTTTGACATCAGCTTTTGGGGTCAGATGGCTAATACGTGGCAAAGCTACACATAAATAAATATGTAAATATATGCAAATATAAATATAAAAAAATGTTTTTGAATTGACTGTAGTAATAATTATACAAATGAGAAATGAATCGGAAAAACCCGGGAAGAGCCCTCGAAATTTCAGAGGTCTGATAGTTGATAGCTCAAGTAGCAGTTTTTCAGATAATATTTCGTTCAAAATCCCTGTACCTCATCTCTTATTTCACACAAACCCTTTACTGCAATTCATAAATTGCGCAATTATCAAACATAGAATGAGATCTACTTACCAAATATCCACAGTTGAATTTTGGACTCTTCGTTGTCGAAACTTTTAATATACTTGAAATGTAGTGTGTAGCTTAATTCGTTAGAAAGAGAACTGAATTTGGAACCATCATCGTTGTCTCCCTGCAGAGTGATGTCTTTTATTGTAAAACTGAAATATCCAGGCGTAGAATATTGGGCGTAATCGTAGTCATAAGTATATAATGATGATAAATTTGTTTTTTGTGACTGTCCAACTTGATAACTGAAAAGGGTAGCTTTTTTCGTTTCGTTTTTGTACTTTCCTGTTCTTGTGATCCTAAAGTGCATAATTCTTTCTCCTTGACTAAGAGTAAATTTCCATTTTAACTCAACGTTTGTACTGTTGTGATTTAAAACAACTTGTTTCTGGGACTTTTCAGGAGTTATTGAATTTGAAGAGCCATCTAAAATGGAACATGGAAAGGTATTTTAACAGAATGACAGTTTTCTGTGTGAAACAAGTTAAAACATTGTTCCAAACTGGAAAAACTTTGGAAATCTAATAATTTTTATGTAATCACGAGGCGTAGCCGATTGGTTTCATAACTAATAATATCCTTTTTGTAATCACTGCCAAATCCTGCAATCGGATTGGTTAAAAATGGTGATACAAAAGCATTAATTGCACTATTACTTCAATTTGCACAAATTTTCTCATTATCTGAATTGAGCCAATCATATCAAGGAAACGAGGAAGCTATTGGAGTGTCGAACTCACTACCTTTTTGGTGAAAAGCATAAAAAGGCAAAAAGAAGTATTTAGAAATACCAGCTGTACAAGTGAAATTGTCGCAAACATATTGTTAAGGAAATTACTTAAGCGTTATTGGGATATATTTTAAAGAAAAACAATCAAAAAACAAAAACAAAAAACAAAACAAAAAAAAAAACTACTCAGACGGCACATCCCCATGTGGCTTCTTGTCGACTGTTTAAATGAATTTGTTTGCATCTCACTTTACCGCGAAACTCACGGAATCATCGTCCCGAAAAGAGATTCTCTTAAAGAAGAAGGTTTTCTAAATTTTGGGGTTTTGCAAGGACATATTTAGGACTAAATAAACTTTTTTTTTTTTTTTTTTTTGCTATTTTCATGGCAAAGGTTTGAACATAACACCAGCATAAACCAAGCATAATTTTCTTTGGTGTTAATAAAAATAAAAAGATCAATAGCGGATTGTTGTTTGAAGCTGTCATATTGTTTCAGTTCTAAATTGTTCAATTAAACTGCTATACAATGCACTTCCACATATTAGTATTTTCAGTTTTTCAAAACAGTAATATTCCTTTTAATAATAATAATAATAATTAGGAAGGTTGCAACGATCTATTGTAATATAGAAAAAATACTAGAAAGAAAACTGATTTCTACGTTTAGATTTAAATTCTTGTCCTTTGTTGAGGCCATTGGGACGTAACGTACGTAACTGCGTGGCCCAATAGCCCTCTCGAGACAAGAGCTTAGCATCAATATTATCTAAGTCATTAATTTGCTCTAAGCAAATGAAGGTGAATTCCCTAAGTTGATGAGGACTATTATTATAGTGAATAGCTACCTCACAGTTAGTTTTGTTGGTGAGCATATTTGATTTGTGATTTCGAAAGCGAACTTTAACTTGGTTGGATGTTGAGCCAACATATTGAAGCTTACACTTATCACAAGAAATAAGATATATTATATTGGTGGAAGCACACATAATAGGCTGTTTGATCTTGTAAGTGTGACCAGTGGAAAAACTTCTAATTTCTAAATTCTGATTGGCTGACATCAGTGCAGTTCAAATGAAATACCAGTGCAAAAAAATGAAATACCAGTGCAAAAAACTAAAAAAACAGTGCAGATTTCAAATTTGTAGGATTTTGATTGGCTAAAAACAATAGAAATTGAACTAGCCAATCAGATTATAGCAGTTGCCATAGCAACAGAACAGCCTTTCCTCCCTGGAAGTTATCAGAGAATTCAAGATGGCGGATTTTCACATCAGAAAAAATATGATATTTGGACAGCTAAGATTTCAAGCTCACGCCCCCTCATGTGAGCCCATACAAATAATGTCTCAAAAACAGGGTTTTTGGATCTTTTCTCAAAATAATGCTTATCTAGGCAAAAAACAGAAGTGGATGCAGTTAATTCAACTATTCACTGACTGTATTATATGGCTTAGATTGAATTCTATTGAAAAAAACCACCGTATTTTTTGAGTTGAATGTACGCTATTGGATGTATTTTACAAGAAAAAATGCATGACATAACCGGGGTCAAGCTAGAAAATCGTCTCTTCTTGAAATAAAACAGAACCTGCCAAAAAAACACAAGTGGATTTGAAAACCCCGGGTTTTCCTGAACATTTTGGTGTATATATCATATGAATTTGTAAAAATTTAGAACCGTATTTTTGCTGATTTTCTAAGCTCATACTATCTGTTGGCCTATACATTCGCCTCTTATGGTTTCTTAGGTTTCGTAGCCTCGAAAACACGCCGACTACGGTAGTTAGCAAAAGGACTGAAGATTTACGGATCATTTAGGATGTTTTGTCACGTAGTTTACTTATTCTATATAACTTTACTTTTAAAAACAACCTTTTGCTTTGGAAAGAGAGAAAAAAGACCGAAAAGAGCAAATATTTCAGATGTGTGGGCAATTTTTTCCAATGGCTTAAAAATGGATTCAAAAATGCTAAAAAAAGTCAAGCTTCGTCAGCTCAAAACCAGCAAAAAGGTTGAGAATGGCAAAAGGAGGACTCGCTGCTTGTTATTTGAGAATTAAGAAGAAAAGAAAACATCAGTCCGGCCATTTTACAGCGGTTCAAGGTCACTTGACGCGAACGTTTAAGCGAGAGACGTTGAAACTTGATGTTGAAACTTCAAGAGTTTTCGCCTACATTATCCGTAAAGAGGTAAATAATACTTCTGTAAAAAGAAAGCAGCTTATTCGACTTTCCTTTGAGTGTTTAGGAATAGAAAAAAGAGGATATTTGATGATTTATGTAAGTTTTGCAGAATTTCTTCGCAATATGCTTACTTGTTTTCTCAAAAATGTCCGAATATTTGAAGTCTTGAAGATGAAAAAAATGATTTCTAAACATGTTTTTACTTTTTAAAGATCAAATGTAATCTTTGTTAGTCATATTTCTTTCCTGTTTTGTAAATAAAATATTATTTTGTAAACCGATTTTTGACAAAAATAATCGCAAACCAAACGAGTTCTTCTCTTCGTGCATTTTTTCCAACACGTCTTTTTCTATCTAATTTGTTTGAATTTTTAATGTATATTATGAAAAGGTAATAAGATGATTTCTCGTTCAATTTGGAATTAATTTGCACGAGTTTGTTTTTCCGTAATTGCGTGAGGCCGTAGGCCGGACGCAATTTGGGCTTTATGAAAAACAAACTCGAAACCATCTTATTACCTATACAAATTGCACTCCACTCAGTTTGATTACCATTATTTATATAACTTGCCAAAATAAAAATGTTTTTTCGTAAACATACCTGACAAGTTAATACAGAATTGAAGGACGATCCAGTACAAAATAAAATGGAAGTTCAGTAGAATAGAGTACATCTTCTTTAACCTAAGTAAAAAAAAAACATATAGAGTAAACACCCGCGTGTACGAACCTATATTTTTTTCAAGTCTGGCAATATAGTTTCTTACATTTTGGGGTACTTAATTACTGACAATTTAGGTGCAAAATAGGTGCTTAGTAGGTTCTTTTTTTTAAGGGAAAAGCAATTGACATATAGACCAAATTCAAAACTCGCACCGATGTGAGTCTTAAGTTGTGAACGAAGGGATCTGGCATGACTCAAAGTAATCTGGCGTGATTCAAAAGTCACGAGTCACGCCAGATTCCTTTGTTCACAACTTAAGTCTCACATCGGTGCGAGTTTTGAATTTGGTCTATGACCAAAACATCAAGAAACATCACTGGTATGGACCCTTCATAGGCGTGACCAGGGGCCTGGCCTAATTTATTTATTTAACAATATTTATACAGAGGTTCACAGTTCAGCAAAGCTGGTTTGATTGGGGCTCCATTTGAAATAAACTTGAAGACAAAAGTACTAACATCAAAACACGGTAGTATTGCATGTAAGTTCGGTAAAGGGTTTGTTGAATGTTGCATTTTGCATTTTGCATACCACCCAAATCATAGGACACAGAGAAAAGTCGATAGAATGCGCGTGCATATTTTTTCCTTTAATTATCTTCCGAGTATTTGCTAGCCTACTTCGCGTGAAATTCCGCTGGAAATCATGACAAAGAGTATAAATAAGTATAAAGGACAGCACTACACATAAAGTATATGTGAAAAGTTAATAAAATAATTTAGACGGAAACTTTGATGCTGCGTTAAACGCTTATCCATGCAGATGATTTGAAACTGGAATCATATGCTTGAAATGATAAATTTAAGAATTGGTACTTGGTTAGCGTGCATCCATCGAGTTTTGGGTGCACGCGGGAGGTTGCTAAGCACGAAAGAAGCATTAGAGTCGCACGAGGCGTAGCCAAGAGCGACTCTAGCTCCTTGAGTGTTTAAGCTTTTATAACATAGCTTGATGAAACTTCGTAGCGAGGGAATTGCGTGACATGCGGCGTGACATGGTGACTTTCAAATAAACTCAATTGAAAAATACAAAAAAAAAGTGGTATTAAAATTGTAGCTTTTTTCCATATTCAGCTGATCAAAAACAATAGCCTATTCTTTTTATACTTTAATAGTTGATAAAACAAAATTTTAGGCTGTGAAGTTCTGCGCAAAAGGGCCGCGCACAAGCAGTGTGCAAAGGCGGTACGACAATGTGCAAATATCAAATATGCATACTGTTTTATTCAACGAACTAGCGAGTTTACATCACAAAGCCAGCTTATGTTTTCAAATTCAAACTTCGATAAAAGTTTAATGATTTCACAAAATTGAAAATTACACTTTTAAGAACTCAAAAGTCAGAAGATTTTCGGCAGAAAGCATGAAAAAGTTCAACTAAAACTGACAAGACAGCAACACGTCAACTGAGTTCTACAAGTCACTGTAAACGGCTGTTAGGATAATTCACTACTTGAACATTTTGTATCGTGCATCGATCAAAATTAATTGGAGGAAAATTTTGTTGTGGACTATTCTTAACCAACACCTGTCGACTCTGACTGACGAGGTTACCCTCCGAGGAACCGTCAGAAAAAGTACTAGACAACACTTGGCTGCATTTGTGAAGCTGGTTGAAGCTGAAGGACGTGTGTTGTAGTGAGCGAAGGACTGCTCATTCCTGTGACCAGAAATTGCCACAATATGTCGATTTGGGACGCCAGCATTGGACAATAAGGTTATTTCGGTTACCTGACACTGTGGTTAGTGTAAACTTGAGATAGGCCGGCTTCCTTATTGATATTCTTCATCATGTTGGCCAAGGTGTTAACACCAAGTGGTTTCGCTTCGTACCAAATTTCGTCTTCTGGTCGCCACATTTTTCTTGGGTACTGGAAAAATGCAGAACGCTTTGGGTTCACCTTTGAAAGATAAAGACTCAGAGCTCTGTAGCCGTCATTGACCTATTCTGTTTCGTAGATTCGCTATTCTTTTTCTGTGCTGGATGTGTTATTTACGCCGCCAGGGTGATTTTTGGATGCTTCGTCATGTGTAATAGTGATGAATTTACGGCCTACTGCATCGGTCTCGAACTTGAAGCTTGTTGTTGTCAAGGCTCGCTGACCTTCCTGACGTCTTCGGCAGAAGAATTAAACTACATGAAACCAAACATTTCTTAGCAATGAGAGTGGACTTGTTAAGTTAAACACGGTGCTAGATTTCAGCTTGCGTATGTCCTCTTTCTCGAAGCAAGGTTTGTGGTCTGTGGATTGTTTATTTTCTTTCTTTAGGCTGGCTATTTTTGCATCTAGCATATCATTAGATCTTTTAAATCGCGGGTCGGAGGAAATTTTGATACAGAGTGGTGGTGCATTTAGATATCTTTCTATTGAGAATCTGAAGCCAATCAATGTTGACTTGCTGTATTATTCTTGTTTTGAGGATCTTACTTCGGCGTAAAGTTTAAGATAGCGTCAATTTGGCCAATAGTGTTTAGAAATTATTGTGTGGATTAAGTGAATACGAAAATGCAGCATGAAGTGAAAATCGTGAAATATTCACCGAGACGCGAGTCTTCGAGCCAGGAAGGTGAAACGGTATACGTCATCATTGCGCATGACAGGACGTGAAATTTACTTATGTTAATGAAAATCAAAACAGTCAGTGGAAAAAGACCTGCTAATGCCAAATGAATCTACTCAATCGTGATTTTTGTTTAAAACTATAAGTATTTCTTTTTTATTATTATCATTCAGCTATTTCTCGCTTTTTCCAACTTTTTTAAACAACAATGAATAATCTTTCTTTTTTTTTTTTTTTTCCTTTTTTCTTTGCTTCAAACAACTAATTTCAACAAATAATGAGAATAAAAAAATAATAATAAGTATAGTTTTAAGATAAATGAGCAGTAGTGTTTTATCAGAGTTAAAACCACGAGGCGTAAAATTCACATACATAATTAATGAGCATTTAGGGTATTTTGCCATGCTCTTGTACACCTTTTGTACTTTATATAAAGATTTCAAAACTTCAAAATCTTTATATAAAGATATCCATGTAGAACTATTATCACGTATTATTATCCATGCCTGTGATAGATTTGAAGGACCTGATAAGTCTAAATGGTCATTAATTATTCTTGGGTTTTCATGATTGTTTCGTGAAACATTAAATACGGAAAGGAGAAGATATTTTTGGCTGTTTTTGCTATCTATCAAACATACCAAGTCACAGGGAAGCGAGCCATGTTTGACAAACGCATGGTTACTGCGCATAAAAAGAACTTTATTTGCAGGTAGTTGTTTGCGGTTGTCTCGACCAATCAAAACGATAAAAAATAATATGAAGGTAAAAGAAAATAGCGCGGGTACGGGCATCCATAGTTAACAGTCGCCTGTGGCTTTTCTGTCAAAAACAAGAAAACCAAACCAACAAGGTGAAAATACCGCAGCCTTCAGAGAAATTTAAAAGAAGGCCGTTCTGTTTTTTTTATTGTTAGCTTATGCCGTACATTGAGTTTTAAAGTCTTGAAACTTGAATCTATGAGCAGGTAGTCCAATGACTTTATCAGGTACCATTATTACAGAGAAAGTCAGATTTAGTCTAGATTAATTTCTCGTTTGGATATATTGTATTCCCTGGTTGATATTTGTATGTCAAAAGCTAGCCCCAAAATCCCTTTTCTGCTAGATAGCGCTCACTACATTTATGAAAGAGTACTATATATATCATGATCTCCGATCCTGAAATTTTGAATTATCATTTGGCATGTATATCAATATGTTATAATAACAAAACAAAAGATTAAAGAAGGACATGGATTCAATGTTGGAATGGCAGTGATCCTGAGTTATTTTTTAAATGCCAATCCATTCCTTTTTTCAATATATATTTATTGGTGACCATGCAAAATATTTTACAATATTCCGATGGTTTTAAATAAATATTGATTGATTGAAGCAATCGGTAAAAGACTCCTTGTTTTAAAGCTTACATCCATAATTATTTTTATCTCTTTTTTCAAAACATATGCGTGAAAAGGCTATTTCAATGTAGGCGAATTTCAAACTAGTTGGATAAAATATGTAATTTCAATAACTGCGCAAATTTAAATTTGATATGTACTTACAGAAAGTAGCGAACAATAATTAGATGGAAGCAAAAGAAAATCGCCTTTCTTCATTCTTGTCGGCTGTACCAGAGACAGTACCAGCTTATGTGAGAGACTGGAAGCGAAAGCGAGTGTGGACTGGGCGCAAGGAGAAGAACAACGTTGTAAAAACGTTTCTAGGATGGATACGAACCAAGTTGATAATAAATTAGTTCAGTTTTAAGCCTGGTTTCTATGGAAAGAGTTAACAATTTGGTGACCCCCGACGTGACTAAAGTATTGTGGAGTGAAGCTAAAAATTAAGACCGGGAAAATGGAGGAAATTCAGCTAGAAGTACCATCACTATTCTATTCGTCGAGTGTTGACGCCATTGAGCGTGCATTGAAATTCTTCAAAGTGAAATTTGAAGGTTTCAAATCCCTTGTAGTCGTTAAAGGACTCTGTACTTCGCTAATGGAGCTAATTGAGTTGAACCAGAAGAAAGAGCATCGTATTTGAAGGACGTGAAGGATTTAATAGAGGAGAAACCTGCAACCATGACAACAAGCCCAAAGTAAAATCTGAAGAGGAAGCCCTTGGTCATACAGGAGATTTTCAAGACCCCATGCAAAAGTTTTTTGTCTTCTAGTGCGTTACAAAGACAATATAAAATCGGTGGTCAGATCGGAGAACCAGAACAAAAGGATAAATTGAGCTTTACCTCGTTGGTACGACAGATATTGAATGGCCAGACACAGGGTTATTCAGAGGGAGAGATCGTGGATGGAGTCATTAGAGCAATAACCCCAGGTATAGACCAAATTCAAAACTCGCACCGATGTGAGGCTTAAGTTGTGAACAAAGGAATCTGGCGTGATTCGTGACATTTGAATCACGCCAGATTACTTTGAGTCACGCCAGATCCCTTTGTTCACAAAAAAGGGCGTTTGTTGAAAATAGCAGAAGTGCGAGTATCAGAGTCAAGCAGAGAAAAGTAGCGGTTAACAACGGGTTTAATGGTATTGTTAATAGGATGATACGTAAGAGTGAAAGGAATGCGATCATTAAAGGGACGAGTGTGGGGAGTGAGAGCGGTGGTACGATCATTATTACTCATCATTAGGATGAGGGCCTTCGTTCTCTTCAGCATTTTTTCGATCTTCGTCCTGTCCTCGAACCCAGCACTCCCACTTTGTTACGCTTAGCTGAACTTATTCTTACTTTTATTTGTTTTTCTTTCGGTGATAGGTATTATCGGCAGGTAAACGGTGTTGCTATGGATACAATAAATGCGGCTTATTCGCCTATTGGGCACTCTTAGTCCCAACGGAATTAATGAACGCTTTACTTTCAACTAACCTTTTCTTTTTGTCTTTTGATTGTTTGTTTTTGTTTACTTGCCAACCTTGTTCTCATTGGTTTCTTTTGTCTTATTCTATCATATATACACTCCTTTCTACCGCCTCTTTCTCTTTTACTCCGACGAAGGACTAGCGTCCGAAACGTCAGTAAGTTTTTTCATCTTTTCACGGTGTATAATTTACCTTTTCATCATTACTGTTTCAATAGAAACACCGACGCAGCTCACACTAGTTTTTAGTTAGTTATCTCTTCTTAAAAATAGCAAACCCAAGAAGAACCCCTCACAAGATATCATGGCTGCTATAAATGCATTGAAAGCTGAAATAGAGTCCATAAAGGGTGACCTGAAAAGAGGCCCAAGGGGGAGGATGATAACAAGACCCAAAGGAGGACCCCACCCAGGTGCTCTGCTTGCCGGGAAGAGGGAAAAGACAAGTGCCCCCACTGCTTCAAGTGTGGAAGTTCTTCGACACTTTGCCAGAAGCTGTGACAAGGGAAACAGGGAGCGGCTACCCCCGAGAGACAGGAGGCAGCTGGGACCACAGTAAAGTCTAAACTCATCGAATGCATTAGTCAGTTAGGGGAACAAAGCTCCAATCCCCAGAACTTTGTTGATGCAGCTGTACATACCACCCACCTCTCCCAGGTGAGCACAGAAAAGTCATTGGGTTGGTTAGGAGGAATTGCATGGTAAAATGCTTGCTTAATGATGTCCAACAAGAAGCGCTGTGGGACACAAGTGCCCAAGTGTCGATTCTAAGTGATTCATTTCTTAAGGAACACCTGAAGGATACAAAGGTACAACCAATAACTAGCCTAATTGACCAAGAGATTGACCTGACCGCAGCGAACGACACCAAGATTCCCTACAGGGGGTGAGTGGAGGTAAATGTCAAGTTAGCTTCTTCAAAGCCTGACTCAGTGGAAGAAGTCATTGTTCCCTTCTTGGTGACAAGCGAAATGTTACAGTCCCCGATAATAGGATATAATGTGATAGAAGAACTGTTGGATGGGGATCAGAACCCCAACCAATTGGAAGCTGTGAAAAATAGCTTTGCAGGAAAAAGTGAGAGAGATGTTAATGCGCTCGTGTTAAGTCTGTAACGTCAGTAGAAGTAAAGCTAAGGGAGGAACAACTTGTAATGTCTCCGTCGTCGCAGCCAAAAGCCAGAATTATCAATGCCCTCAACAAAAGACAATAATAAGTCGATTGGACCTCTGCCAGCAGTAGATCTCAGTAGCTTAAAGCAGAAACAACGTGAAATAGCGGCACAGATGTTGCGGGAGGAACAAGAGTCATTCTCCTCAAGTGATGAAGATATTGGGTGCATACCTGATCTTGAAATGCAGTTAATTCTTACTGATAAAGAACCTGTTCAGAAGCGTTATACATCTGTACCTCGCTCACTATATCCCGAGGTAAATCAATACTTCGAAGATCTGCTGAACCAGAACATGATAACCAAGTCACAGTCGCCATACTCCTCACCGTTTGTCTGTGTTCATAAAAGGGACGGTTTGTTACGACTCTGTGTTGACTACAGAGAGCTAAACAGGAAAACACTAGCAGACCGACATCCTATTCCTAGAGTACAAGAGTCATTGGACAATCTCGGTGGGAACTCCTGGTTTAGTGTACTAGATCAGGGAAGGGCGTACCACCAGGGGTATATCCATGAAGAGAGCAGACCGTATACAGCGTTTATTACACCCTGGGGCCTTTATGAGTGGGTGAGTATACCATTCGGCCTCAAAAATGCCGCTGCGAACTTTCAATGGTTCATGGAGCGATGCCTAGACGGTCTGCGTGACAAAATTGTCATACCCTACCTTGACGACGTCATAGTCTTTCGCCGTACTTTTGAGGAACATGTGAAACATCTTAGAACTGTGCTACGTAGGCCGAGAGAGCACGGTGTAAAGCTCAAGCCGAAGAAATGTGACATGTTTAAGTCTGAAGTGAGATTTTTGGGAAGGATCGTGTCTAAAGATGGATACCGAATGGAACCAAATAACGTTAAAGTTAAAGGAACTCCAACCCAAGACCATCGGGGAGGTTCGTCAGGTAGCAGGATTACTGAGTTACTACCGACGGTACATTAAGGACTTTGCTCGATTAGCAAAACCCCTATACGATCTAATTGGGAAAAGAAAGTACACTCAAGAAGAGCACAGTGCAAAGATCTTCTAAGGAACCTGTTGGTTGGACCAATCAATCTGTTCTTTAAACATTGATAGACAAGATCACCAACTCACCCATCATTGCGTATCCAGACTTCACGAAATCATACATTTTAACGACAGATGCTAGCCAGGAAGGGCTAGGAGCCGTTTCGTACCAAAGACAGGACGGTATGACTAGAGTGATCGCGTATGGTTCTCGTGGTCTTACGAAAGCCGAAAAGAACTACAGCATGCATGCTGGCAAACTTGAGTTCCTTGCACTCAAATGGGCTATTACGGAACACTAAAGGAAATGTCTTTACCATTCGCAAGAATTCAATGTGTACACAGACAATAATCCATTAACGTACGTCTTGAGTACAGCAAAGCTCAACGCAACTTGTCTACGATGGGTGAATGAATTAGCGGACTTTAACTTCCAGATACAATATCGCCCTGGCAAGTCGAATGCAGACGCCCATACCTTGTCAGGAATGCCCTTACACATTGATGACTACATGAACACCTGTACTAAAACATTCTGCCAAGACACATTCAGCACTGTGATTACCACCACGCAGAATACCAACAAACCAACCAGTGCCTGGCTGTCCTCACTTACCATTTCACCATGTCTAGAGGAGGAATGCTTGGGTAGTGACTTTCAATCTGTCTCTGCCAACGAACTTGCGTTCGCTCAACGTCAGGACACTACTTTTGGTCGAATTCTTCATTTTAAGCACACTAACACACGTCCAAGCCAAAAGCAAAGACAGGAAGAGACTACCATAGTCAAGCAAATGCTGCGAGATTGGGACAAGATCCAGGTTGATAAAGATGGTATCCTATATCATAAATCGGATTCAAGGAACCAAATCGTGTTAACAAAGAAGCTCCGAAGGTCAGTTTATTCCAAACTCCATGACGAAATGGGACATTTGGGTGCAGAGAGAACTCTTGGCATGGCTAGCGAAAGATTTTACTGGCCCTTTATGCAGTCTGAAATTACTCACTATGTAGCAAGAGTCTGCAAGTGTTTGAAACAGAGAAAACTAACTACGAGTACTCGGACCCCTCTGCAGCCCATCAACACAACGATGTCGTTTGAACTTGTATCACTGGACTACCTTCATGGTGACAAATGTGTTGCTGGATATGAATATGTATTGGTGATTATCAATCATTTCACCCGATATTCCCAGGTTTACCCAACCAGGGATAAGACAGCTAAGACTACCGCACGGAAACTATTTGGCGACTACATCAAAGGTTTGGATTTCCCCAAGCAATCCATCACGACCAGGGAGGAGAATTCGAAAACCAGCTATTTTATCATCTAGAGGAGCTAGGTGGAGTACGGCTTTCCCGAACAACTCCCTCTCACCCTGAAGGGAACGGTCAAGTAGAGAGATTCAATAGGACATTGCTGTCAATGCTCCGATCACTACCGGAAACACAGAAGTCCCGCTGGCCTAAGCACTTGAACAAGGTGGTACATGCCTATAATTCTACGCGTCACGATTCTACTGGCTTTTCTCCATTCTTCTTGTTGTTTGGACGAACACCCAGACTACCTATCGATATAATGTTTGGTCTGACGCCACCGCCAGGATACAGTAACTACCCAGAGTACGTAAAGAAATGAAGGGAAGTGATGGTTGAGGCATAAGCCTTAGCGGGAGCGCAAGCTTACAAGAGTGCTGCAGCTGGAAAGAGACAGTACGACAAGAAAGTAAAGTACAACCAGCTACAAGAGGGAGATCGAGTGTTGGTGCGAAACCTCTTTGAAAGAGGTGTTACAGGAAATTTGCGGTCTTACTTTGAGGATCATGTTCATGTTATCAAACAGCAGAGGAAAGGGCTGCCTGTATATGAAGTACTGCGTGAAAATGGTCAAGGGCGAGTCAGAGTGTTACACAGGAATTTGTTACTTCCCTGTTCTTACCTACCGGTAAGACCAGAAACCAACTAGAAAAAAGTGCAGCACAAAGCAACAGACTCAGAGGACAAGGACCCGAAAAACGTCAAAGGAATACAAGAGCAAATTATTTCCACCTGGGAAAGGATGGGACAATGAGTCAGAATCAGACAACGCTGAGTTCCCAGGATTCTCTCCATTTGTCCTCGAGGGTTTAAAGACACCAGATGAACAACCATAAAGTACCGAGCAACCAACTACCACGGATGCTGAAGACAGAAACCAGAATTTGATTCAAGAGCAACCCTTCATGGATCCCCATGAGATGACGCAGCAAGAAGGACTAAGAAGATCCACAAGGCAACCTCAACCACGCAAGATCCTCACATATGATAAGTTGGGACAGCCATCATACAGCTACCAAGCCAACAGTATTAGCCTTGTACCTTACCAGTCTCCATACTACGCTGTTCCCAGCTACCATAATACCAACTTTAATTGCTTACCTAGATTTCCGCAAGGAATCCTCCAAGCCTACTATGGACAACAACCATATCAAGGCTACATTACACACTATGTTGATTTTGCTCAATAAGTCACTATCACATCCAAGAACTGTGTCTCTAGAATGTACACTCATTGATGGTATTTACTGTTTTAAACTTCACTGTATAAACAAGACAAAGCAAAAAAAAAACAAAAAAAAACAATCAAGTAAACATTAGGATCGCAGGATCACTGTTAAGAAGCCACAGGAACTGTCACGAAGTAGGAAGATAAGAGACATGATGAACCTTAGTTGTGAACATTGTTAAGGAACTTTAGCTGATAGGTCTGATCACCCCATTGGTTAAGCAGGACTGTTACTATGATACACCCGTCATTGTAGTAGCAAGAAAACAAAATGTAATTTAAATATGATAGGTTTCTTGGCATTGTTGAGGACAACAATTAAAATATCTAGGGGTGTATGTGAGAGACTGGAAGCGAGAGTGAGTGTGGACTGGGCGCGAGTGAGAAGAACAACGTTGTAAAAACGTTTTTAGGATGCATCCGAACCAAGTTGATAATAAATTAGTTCAGTTTTAAGCCTGGTTTCTATGGAAAGGGTTAACACTTATAGTACCTGCTTTTAGTTTTTATTATTTGCCTAGCCTTTATATGGAACTACAGTCACAGTCAAACAGTCAAGTCAAAGTCACTTCATTAGGACTTAAGGATACACGGAACACAATCGGGTCGGGTTTTTTGAACGCTCATAGCGCGTTTAGTTTATATAAATTTCCCCATAAAGTATACATTTTCTAACAGCTTAAAGTTCAAATATTGCATATTCGATTTTACTTTTGGACAAAAATAATTCATTTTGGATAAATCGGGCATTGATTGCAAACGCTATGGTTCGACGCGAGATGTTTGTTCTCCCTCTGGTTAGCGTAAACGGATCAAATTTTTTTTTGCATCTTATTACACGTATGTTGTTCTACCAAAGTGTGTCTGCGTTTTTTCTTTTAGCGCTTCTTTAATCTTTCATTCAATCCCAAAGTTATAACTACATGTTTTTAAGGGCATTCTTGAGAAAATGGCAAATATCTGACAAAAGAAAAGGAAAATGAAAAAACGCAGAAACACTTTTAAACTCGAGCATAGTAGGAATCCACATGCCAAGTTTCACGGTAATTGATCAAAAACTGAGGGAGAATAAACCTTCTGAAAATGTGTATTTTACCAAAATTCATATTTCGGTGCCTGGGATAATACAAAAATTAGAGGATTAAGGATATGCGATCGTGCAATTGTTATCAATTTTTTTCTTCCAAATTTGGCACATATTTTTTTTAGTGCTAGGTGAAGATGAAAGTTGAAGATAAAAAGGCTTTATTTAAAGGAGTCCAATACCACTTTCATCATGTTCTCGAGTCCTTGCAAATATCATGTTTTTCACAGTTTCACATATAAATTTGCTCTAAATTCACGCATTTTGAAAATCTGGCGCGAATATGATATTTGATGTATTTTGCAAATGTCTAGCAAAATTGATGCAAATAGATATATTCGCAACTTGTTTTCGAGTCTTTCCAAATACCGATTACCAGTTTTCTGAGTTTCATAATTGAGTAACAAATTTTACAGTCGGAAAGAGAAAATGTAAATTCCACTATTTTTATCATTCTCGCTTAGCCAATGTGAAGCGCTTGTAAAGGATCATGGTCCGGGTACGTTTGTCCACTGCCCAAGGTACTTTGCGCGCGATATCCTGCCTTGCTTTGATGGCCTGATGCACATTTCGAATTTAGGCATCATTTTGGTTCAGTTACATGGATTGTTCTTGGATAAATATGCTACTTTTTTGACATAATGCCAGAGTAAAATCGCTGAAATTCATACCCTGTTCCAGAGCAAGATCGCTGAAAATCATACCCTGTTTCGGTATTGCGAAAATGGATATCCTGTTCCAGAGAGGAGAGAGCGTGATTTCATATACCCTGTCTCATAGCGAGCGCGATTTTATATACCCTGTTCCAGAGTAGAATCGCTGAAAACCATACCCTGTTTGCGGCACGTACCCGTATAGCGAATATAGGGGAGTACCCCCCGGGTACAAGATGATCAGGATCTGTAACACGCTACTCCAACAGAGTACCAGATTCCTTAAAACGATGGAGAACTGATTATTTAATGGAATTACGAGGTGGTCAATAGGCAACAACGACAGTTAAATTTATGTTAGATGATTAACAAATTAACATTATATACCGGTTAAATCGAGGCAATACTATGTGTTCACCATATTGATTTTTTTCCTAGCGGGAATGGAGGGCTATCAAATCGAACTGATTTGATGTCTTAATCACCCTTAGGCTTAGAAATTGACAGGTATAAGCTCTTAATCATGGAAAGAGAAAAAGAATGAAGAAAGAAAAAGACCAAAAAATAGAAAATAGAAAGAAATGTAAAACTTTTCCAACCTGTAACACAGAGCTTCATATCTTCTTGTTTCTTTATTCTTGTTACATTAATAATCCTATCCTTAAGACCGAAACAGCACATTTTTACTTCCTTCTAGACCCAAATTTGGAAGAAAAATAATAATAATAAAATTAATAATTTAATAATAATAATAATAATAATAATATTGATAAGTTATTTAATTGATTACCCGTACTTCTATTCGGTAAAGTCAGGAAGCCTTGAGACTGGCGACGACAACGATTTTATTTATTAATTAATTTGCTTAATAAAGCTGCATATACTGTAAAATTACTGCAGTTTTAGTTATGGTGGTGAAAGCACAAGGTCGAAACTAAAGTTCGAAACATTTTTTAGCGAATCTTTGTCATCTTCACATTTGCGGGATATGGTCGCTTTCGAAAACTTAAGGTAATCGCTCCCCTTGTTTTGCATCGCACATTTTTCTGCGCTTAGGATTAAAATCATGAAACTTGCATAGCTCTGACATTTTCCTTTCATATACTAAGTAAAAATTGTATTCAAATCTAGATATCACTTTTTCTCTTCTGTGAGTTGAAATATTGTAATTTTTGTAAAACTCGATCCAGTCTTCCCTTGAAAAAGTATGAGAGGTTTTAACAATTTTGCGACCTTTCTCAAAATAGATCGAAAACGAGAATGATGACCTTCCCCATTTTTTATTTCACACATTAACTTACGAGACCGTAGAGCGAAATATGAAACAAATGACAATACTCAAACGTACATATTTATTGGTGAAAACAAGTCAAGGGTTCGATCTCAGGACGACTCTCATATTTCAACAATAAAGATACATGCATTTGTACAATATTATTTGAATATGATTAAATGATTAGCTTAGCTAGTGCAATTAAGATCACCTTTTGTAGACTGCTTAAAACGGTTACATTTTGCAATGAATGGTTATATTTTTATTTGACTTCCGGTTACAGCCGTATCGAAGCCGTAATTTGTCATATTTTGAGGTCAAATAGCACGAAAACGAAAATGGTGATCCCTCTTTCTTATTGCATATTTGAAACGACCATGGTGCAGTAAACGACTATACTTAAATTTGGGGAAAATGAGATTTCTCCTTCCATTTCAAGTGAATCACTTTAAGCCACAGGAAGACCAGACCAATTTTAATTTATACCACAGTTATTACTGGGCTATTGGTAGAAAACCAGCCTAAAAATGCTTTGCGTTTTTTCCGTTTTCTCCTGCTTTGCAACATGCAAATATTGCGAAATATGACAAAAAGTCTTCTAAATATTGCCCAAGAGGCCATTGCGAGTTCATGATACAGGGATCCTGTCGCTTGTATAGTCTGATCTATTATACATGCAGCTTTAGTCTTCAAGGAGAATTCGATCAGTGATTTAAAGACCCGAATAAAGACAAGTTGAATAATGTGTTTAAAAGGAATTTGTAAAAAAATTCGGATTGTTTAAGTGAGTAAATGAATATATTCTGAGTGAAATACACTGACTTCTTTATATACGTTTTAATACGAACTGAATCGAAGGGTTAGTTTGATCAATTTAACCTTTTCGCCTGTGACAATGTATGTCAGGCTGAGGAGGTGTGTGAAATGCATAATTATAACGCAACACTCTCTTTAACCAAAAAATTACCACACGAAATATTCTTTTTTGGGAAACATCCCATGTTCGTCATACCGATAAAACATTTCATAACACGTTGTCCAGCTCTGAGCCTATGCTCTTAGAGTGTCTTGTTCTTCAATAACAATAAACAAAAATATATTTCTTCATGGCGATAATCCTATAGAGCAGCTGATTTTGTTTTGTGTGTGTGTGTGTGTGTTTTGTTTTACTAAGATCATAGGAGGAAAATGTTGACCGCATAGCTAGTTACGAATCAACGAAGACATAACATTATGATAAAAGTAAAAGTATCTTTAGTGGTATCTATATTTGCGATTTATCAACGATGATTTGTAGTATATGGTGGTAAGGCTGGAGTACATAAACAGATTATAAATTTTAAGCTTTTAAATTAGGAGCATTATAGGAAGCAACAGAAACAGTCCCGACTTGTGAAAGTGATTACAACTTGTGAAAGTGATTAACCGGTATAAATTGTGGTTTCTAAAGACTGAAATAGAAAAAGTAGCCATAAATCTTTGTCCAATTTGGAAACCTTTGAGAGCGGTGACAGGCGAAAAGGCGGCTTTTGAAAAAGTTGACATTTACATTAGTACGTATGTTTCTCGCATGCGCAAGATGATAAATGCTCCCGCGTGTCGGTATGGCAAGCGCAGACTGTTATTCTGTTAAAACGACAGCGGTGGCAAAGCGCTGAAACCTCTAGATAATTTATAACATGGATAAATAAGTGTCGTCGGGGCTAGAAGGGATACTTCACTACGCACTCTCATCTGAATACTATGTAATTTTGAGGAGAATGTTGCGTCATACTGCCATGTTTCCTAATAATCTTCCCTTGCTAGATCAACCAACTTGACGGCTGTTTCAATACTATGTATATATCGCGAGGGAGTTTGAGTCATATGGTTACACCGCAAGAACAATTTCTGCTTGAATGCCAAATTAGTACTTGAATGCCAAAACGCCTTTGGATCTGAATTTCTGAGCATGATATGGTATTCTTTTTGTCCTCTACTACTCTCTGGCTCAAGCTCCATTTTTTCTCATTTGACTTCTACGAATTCTCGTCTAATTCATATAGCTTTTTCTTATGACATGTTATGAAACACCGTTATTTCTGAATATACCCTTTTACTTTCGGAAACCCTCTGCATATATCTATAGTGGAGCGCGGCGGACCTCTCGCGACTTTCTCGCTCGTTGGCCGCGCTCGATAAATTCCCGCTCGATAAACCCCTCGGGAGGCAAGAGAGGTCGGCAAGTCTACTGTATTCATGTTTTAAGCAAGCCTAATTATGCAATAATCATTATTAATAAGTCGAAGGAGTCGACGTTCGTTAAAGTTATTTTGTACTATATATATGTTTATTACCGCTTGGATGTTATTACCACGACCAATGGTCTTTGTAGAGCATCAAAAAGAACACATTTCCGGGTGATTTCATGAACATATAACTCAGGTATGAGAATCAGTTGATGGAGGGATAGTCTGAATAGCACTGACACTAATATTTCGATTCTTACCATAACAGGCTTCCAGATGAACTTTGATAGGTCCATATGGAGTTTTCAGTAACGTAATCTGTCTATTTGTTTTCTGCTTTCAGTCGACTTTCGATTTAGTTTTTAAAAATATAGACACAAACTGCAATTCTGGTCTCAGATGTTAACGCGTCTTACTCACGCGTCAGCCATGTTTATTACCATGAGAATATCATTATTCTCGAAATTCGATATGACTGCGAGGTTTTTTGAAGTCATAACGTAACCAAGAAACCAACTCGAATGTTGAATGTTATTGTATTATCGTATCTTTCTTTTCAATTAAAACACCAACTAAACAAGAAAACTACTCACAGAAATATAACAAATGTCTTCCGAAAACTACTGAATAAAATAAATGGAATTTTGTTCTTATTCCGTAATTTTCGGAAAACAATCGGCACCCCGCGATGTTTTTTTCATGTTGTTCCATATTATCATTCATAAATAACGAATACGTACCCGTTATCAGTCACAACATTTCTCCTATAAAATGATGTTCTGATTCGTTGTTGAAGGTATGAATTCCCGGGGGGGGGTATGAATTATTAAGAAGTTTGAGAAACCAGAACAGGCCTTGGCTTTAGGAGCTATATTCTGTTAGTCAGATAAATTGTAAATGATGAAGAAAAGAAACCTGATTTATCGTTTGATTAAATTACTCTAATTTCGCGGGAAATGTACATAAGTATTTGCGATTTAAATAGTGTATGTTTTTGAAGTGAAAACGATTTATTGATTGAAATAATAATGGCGAATTGAAATAAAGCCGGGGGGGGGTTGAATAATAAAATGCTAGCAATCAAAGAGACGCAGTAAAATATATCATGTTCGAAATCGTACTATGCTGCTGTGTTCCTTACACTTCGGTTTTGCCTCTTTGTTTTTAGCGTCAGAATATATACAAATACCAATGTTAAAGAAAAAAATCCACAACTTCTCAACGATACAAGCAATATTAAAATTCAAGGATGTTCCCTTCAATACATGAATATTATACACAAAATCGTGTTTAACCCTGAGCAACCGAGAGCTCAAAAAAGGAGTATTATATTACGACTAATTATGTATTTATATGTTTGACAGATGTCTGCGGTATGAAAGTGAATTCGAACCCCGAAACTGAATATTTTTTTACTTACGTCTACATTCTTTTCAGAAATGAAACTTGGTATATATCTTGGTATATACCTGTATAATTTGCATGCTTACTTAGATCACTGTGTTTTGTAATAGATCTCTAGGCGCATTTATGCTTAGGTACTCGTATACCTGTATAATTTGCATGCTTACTTAGATCACTGTGTTTTGCAATAGATCTGTAGGCGCATTTATGCTTAGGTACTCGTATACCTGTATAACGTGCACGCTTACTTAGATCACAGTGTTTTGTAATAGATCTGTAGACGCATTTATGCTTAGGTACTCGTATACCTGTATAATGTGCACGCTTACTTAGATCACAGTGTTTTGTGATTGATGTGACTCTGTTTCTGTTTTGTAATACGTCTGTTCTTAGCTTGTGTTGTACTTTTGGGAGCGGGTTAAAATGATATATTTTCATAAATGTTTATTTCAATCAAATTGTTTCATTGGCATTTCATTGACAACTATGTTTTGGATGTCTTATTGGGACTTTCATAGCCGAGCGACCAATTTGTGCAAATGACTTGGTTTATAACTCTAAATAGATCGAGTGTAGGCATATTTATAGATGCTTGATGTTTTTGCCTGGCATTCGTCATCTTGACATCACGGAAATCGGATTAACTATTATCTGTAGCAAAGATGAGAGTATGTGGACCGCGTGGCACTAATGAAATAGTAGAAGATAATATAGGTAAGTTGTAGTGCTTGGGAACGAGGTTATTCCGGGCGAAAGCCCTTGGAATTAAATTCGGAAAAATTAATTTCCGACCTCGCTGGGATCCCGAATTTAATTCCAAGGGCTTTCGCCCGGAATAACCTCGTTCCCAAGCACTACAACTTACCTATATTATCTTCTACTATTTCATTAGTGCCACGCGGTCCACATACTCTCATCTTTGCATCATAATTACCGCGACCTAACATCTATTTCACCCCGGCCTGCTCTCAGTCTGACCTCTAGCTCAGCTGGTAGAGCATCGGTAGTACAATTCCGAAGGTCGTGGGTTCGGATCCCAGCGAGGTCGGAAATTAATTTTTCCGAATTTAATTGCAAGGGATTTCGCCCGGAATAACCTCGTTCCCAAGCACTACAACTTACCTATATTATCTTCTATTATCTGTAGCAACCAAGTTTACATGCTGTTTACCGTAAAATGGGCTCTCCCCCCATGTGCATAGAATATTGCATGTAGTGGTAGTGCGTGTAAGCGAAAAGTGTCCCCGATTAGTGCGAAAGCGCTAGAACGACTAGACACTAAGTGTGAAAAAGTTTATTTTTATTTCCTGTTAATACCAGTGCAGTCTTTTTCCCGGGAAGATATCTATGAACTGTTTAATCATCTAAACTCACCATTTCCGAATTCATTCTACTATACCTCACTAGTTACTGTTGCTAACTCGGACAAGCTAAAATGTGTTTTAGATACAGAGCATGCGCATTGAACAGACACGTACCAATAGACAATTTCCGAGATGCGCGAGCGCTTTCATAAATATCGCGGGCGCAGACATTAAAACGAGTCATTTTGGGCAGTGTGATGAGAAACTATTGGAAACCACTATAGAGTTATAGGCGATTTCTAAAAGCCTTGAAGAAAAGATTTTGTCTAAAATGAGCTCTATTTTTTTTAAAGTTGTTATCTTGCTCCAAATTAAAAGAAACTTCAAATTATTTCTTCCTTAACATAATTTTCAATTTTTAGTATGTGTTTCCCATAGCGCGCAGTAATAGTCTTCCCTTAAAATGCGTCGTTTTCGAATCTGCTTACGCGATTCTTTTTACATTCGAAATTGTAAATGTCTGTAGAAGAAATACATTTCAAAGGTACATTAAGAGAAAAAACGAACTGAAATAAATGCGGGGGGGATTAAATAATAAAATATTAGCAATCAGAGAGACGCGGTAAAATATATCATTTTCGAACTCGTACTACACTGCTGTGTTTCTTAACATCGCGTACAATTGCACTCAAAACTAGGTCATGACCGCCTTACAGTTGCGTTATAGTTTTACAAGTCCAGAATCGCCTTAGTCATTGAGCTTGTATAAACGTTTTCATCATTTTTCGTCCGCCATTAAATATGCCATGAATATCCGCGCCAACAACAACTTTCAAGATTTCCCGCGAACAATTTTGGTCCCAGGCCTCGCGCGGTTTGCTTCCTTGACTCTAAAACATTAAACGGGGTTCGCTCGGCTTAAAAAAAGTGCGTCTTCAATAGAAACTGGTGACTAAGAGCGTTGTTTCCAAGCCAACGAGGAACCTGGCTATTCAAAACGGCGGACGTAGAATGATAAAAACGATTGTAAATTTATATGTTAAGTGTATGCTACATCGAGTGCATAAGCAGATTAAAAAACCTGCCTCAGTTGGGTTCTCGCGGGACTCGAACCCAACTGAGGCAGATTTTTTATTCTGCTTATACACTCGATGTAGCATACACCTAGCACATAGATCTTTACCGAGTGACAAGAACATATTTCATAGATTGTAAATTTGATGCAATTTTCGTGCAATTCTGGACTTCTCATCGCAAAACTAGCCTCCACGTCGACTGAACAAATACTTCAAAAATCGCATATCATATTTAAAGCCGAAAGAAACAAATGCAGGATTCATTTAAGACAGTGATGTACATCAAATTTCCGAAAGAAACAAATGCAGGATTCATTTAAGCCAGTGAATGTACACCAATTTCCGGTGCTTCATTTTTCAGAAGGGCATTTACGAAGAAACACTATGGCGTTTCTTAAAGGCATTGTCGTTTTTTTCATACAAAAGGACGCCATTTTGACACAGTATTTCCTCAAAGAAAATCGCTGGATCGACCAAGAGCTAAGAGGTAAAAGCACACTAAACTGTCGTCGTATTACTCTTATTTTCCGGTGCTACATTTTTTTCTTGACGCTTTCCCGTTATTGCGATCGAGAGTGGAAAGTACGGATTCTTCCTTATCTATCGTAATTCCTCGAGGTCAATTAGCATGAAATGTGACAGGCGTTCCGTGATATAGTATGCAAATAAGCAACATCACCGGATGACACGGAATTGTACGCGATGATTACACTTCGGTTTTGCCTAATAGTTTTTAGCGTCAGAATTATGTTCACAAATAACAATGTTAAAGTTTATATCAAACAATGAATGTCATAGCTCTCTTTCTCGCATGACGAGCTACACGGCTTAGTTACCGGCGTGAAGCAGCACTTTCAAAGTGCTCGTCTCAGATTTCATTTCTATTCATTGCATAGGGAATACTTGCGTAATGCATGTCATCGTACGGATTAACACAGCATGAGCACATAGCATGCCACTATCAATGGACGGCACATTACATCACTGAAACAATATTTACGTCGTTATAAGATATCATGTGACTCTACTGTGGCGCTTTATTTGAAAGGGTCACTGAGAACGTTTCGATGAACTATTGCCCAAGGTCAAAGGATTTCAGGTTTTTCTTACACATTATTACTGCCTATCTAACCCTTTTGCTGTTATTATATGTATGTGATGTGCGTTTATTGTCTTTGTATTAGATCTGTAGGCAGCATTTACGCTTAGGTACTTGTATACCTGTATAATTTGCATGCTTACTTAGGTCACTGTCCGTGTTATGTATTCGGATCTGTAGGCAGCATTTATGCTTAGGTACTTGTATACCTGTATAATTTGCATGCTTACTTAGGTCACTGTCCGTGTTATGTATTAGATCTGTAGGCAGCATTTATGCTTAGGTACTCGTATATCCGTATAATTTGCATGCTTACTTAGATCACTGTGTTTTGTAATAGATCTGTAGGCAGCATTTATACTTAGGTACTCGTCATACCTGTATAATTTGCATGCTTACTTAGATCACTGTGTTTTGTGATAGATCTGTAGGCAGCATTTATACTTAGGTACTCGCATACCTGTATAATTTGCATGCTTACTTAGATCACTGTGTTTTGTAATAGATCTGTAGGCAGCATTTATACTTAGGTACAAGTATACCTGTATAATTTGCATGCTCACTTAGATCACTGTGTTTTGTGATAGATCTGTAGGCACATTTATACTTAGGTACTCGTATACCTGTATAATGTGTATGCTTACTTAGATCACTGTGTTTTGTGATAGATGTGACTCTGTTTCTGTTTTGTACATAATACGTCTGTTCCTTCTTAGCTTGTGTTGCTGGTGTTGGTCTATTGGGAGCGGGTTAAAGGTATATATTTTCATAAATGTTTATTTCAATCGAATTGTTTCATTGGCATTTTTAATGCTACAGGTAATAAGTGATTATATGACAAGTATATTATGTTTTGGGTGTCTTATTGGGACTTTCATAGCCGAGCGACATGGTTTATAACTCTAAATAGATCGAGTGTAGGCATATTTACAGATGCGCGATGTTTTTGCCTGGCATTCGTCATCTTGACATCACGGAAATCGTATTAACTATTATCTGTAGCAACCAAGACTACATGCTGTTTACCGTAAAATGGGCTCTCCAGCTCGTCATGTATTAAAAAAAGGGACTGGGGAGAAGCTTGTTTTTTTCGTATTTTTTGTAGTTTTTTCTTGTTTTTCGTCTTCGGCTTGTCCGCCTTCTTTGACCTCAGGGTAAAGACCCGCAATCCAAGTATGGAATTATATGATTTCATATATGGAGTGACCTTTCTCAATTCCAACTTTGACACTAATGTATGGAGCTTAACTTGATATGAAGAATGTACAACTTCTCAACGATACAAGCAATATCAAAACTCAAGGATGTCACCTGGAATACACAACATCGTGGTTGTCCCTGAGCAACAGAGAGCTCAAAAAATGGAGTATTATATTACGACTATTTATGTATTTATATGTTTGACATATACCTGCGATATAAAAGTGAATTCCAACACCGAAACTGAATTTTTTTTTTTTTTTACTTACGTCTGCACGTCTACATCTTTTTCAGAAATGAAACTTGGTATATATCAAAACACTTATCGACTTGAGCCTCTGGAAATTCAGTGAGTGGTAAACGGCTTGATCAGTATTGCTATAAATTACTTTTATTTATATGTCTAGTTGTTCTAGTGCTTTCGCACTAATTGGGGAAACTTTTTGCTCACACGCACTACCACTACATTCAATATTCTATGCACACAACGCTCAACTCACATGTTGATTTTTACAGAGGGAGGAAAAAAACCCTCGTAGCATGGGGGAGAACAACACATCAAACACACTCAATTCACATGTGGCGACCGCAGAAACGGATAAATCTCTCTATCCAACTTGTCACGCAAAAAAATCTAATGTTACAAGTTGGGACTATCATGGTGATATTCTGGACGCTAATTTGGCTACAAGCTACATATTTCAAGATGGCGGCCGCTTCTACACATAAAATGTTGCGTGACAAGTTGGACGAGTGATGAAAAACGAGCAACAAATTGCAAATTTGCTGCAGGAAGTTGATCTACGTTCTACTTTTCGCAACAAGCTTTCCCAACTTGCAAAAAAAGAATTTGTTGCGTGACAAGTTGGATAGTTGGGTGTAATACGAGCAACATTGTTTTCGAACTTGCACCGCAACAATGTTGCGCCACAAGTTGGACGTTTTTGTGTCTCGTATTTCAGCGCCTTTCTTCCTTAACATAATTACTATAATATTTTACCACGAAATAAAGTATAGATACTGCAAAAGGAAAAGTAACAGCTATGGTTTGATATCACCACCCACCCCTTTCTGCATCTTTTTCTGCCCTTTACCCCAGCAAAAGTACGTTATTTGTCTTCTATTTCCAAGAACTCTCATATCAAATAGTTGTTTTGTAAGAGTGAAAACAATCGACATAACGAGTTTATCAGTTCACTTTTAAAGTAATTCACTCTGTGCCAGACATCATGTTAACAAGGCTTGACCGAGGTGGCTGCATTTTAACAGTCATTGTCCTGATGCTAGTCAGTCCAAGAAGAGTTGGTGAGTTTGTAAGAAGGACACTAATCTACAAAGCTAGATGGCAATGCAAATACAATTTTTAGATTGCAAACGACAGCTATGAATATTACTGACTTATTATTGCATGGGAAATCAGTTTCATCTTCGTAAAGAGGATACAGTTTACGTAATTCAATAGCCACAACAACAAAAAGGCTCCAAAGTTATGCAATAGAACGAAGCTAGTAAAAAAAGATATTGGTTACGCTGTGCCCATTATTGAGTCTTCTACACGAAAATATAACCGGGAAACCAACACAAAACACACAATTACGTACATATGTGCAATCGAAATGCACGACCGTTTTTTTTTTCGGACAAATGTTTAATAGTGAGGGACCAGATAGCGATGTTAATCGAACATCGAACAATAGAAGCCCATGTTGGCAAATTATCGATTGTTATTCTATCGTCTTTAACTTTTATAATATGACGCTAACAAGTAAAGTAAAATAGCTCTATTATAACATGTATTTGCTGGAAATAAGCAATACTTTTATTTTGAAAACATATGCATAAAGAAAAAAACGAACACGCCAAAGAAATGTGAACAAATAGCTCCTAAGAAACACGTTATAAAAGCGTATTAAAAGGAAAATGAAACCTATAAAAATAATACATGCAGAAAATGCCAACGTCGAAGGCTGGGGTCACAGTTTTATCTAAATTATGAAACGGCATCCTAAGTATTTTCATTTCTATCAGGTTGGCACTGGGTTAATTACCAAGATAAAATGAATCACGCTACTGCGCAACTTTTGGGACTTTGCTTAAAGTTTATTTTTTATTAAACCTCGTCTTTATATCCCATCTTCGTCACGCAAAGTTCATATTCCGATTTGATAAAACCTACTACTTCCCAAGTGCTTTATAACTCGGCTGCACACACCTCATTGTGAAATACAGGTTAGACAAATAACAGTTTACAATAGGCTGCTATCAATAGACGTCACTTCCGGTAATAGCTCTTTTTTGATGGCTTGTAGAATCCTGGAGGTTGTTTTGATCTCTTGTTTTCTTGTTTGATGTCGTTTAAATAGTCAAATACAATAGTTTGAGGACTTCTTTTGACATGTTTTGACTTAGCATTCGCTAGTTGCCCCCCCAGTCAACCGCTTGTTTACCCCTCAGTCAACTCCAAAAAGTCACGTGATTGATAGTATGCAATAAAACACGAATAACAACGTCGAAAACGCACACGAGCTGATTGTGTGATGTTGCAGAACACGTGCTCAGGACGTGCCAATCCATAACCAATCACTGAAATCAGAAACCAGAAATCGGAAATCGGAAATCGGAAATCGGAAATCGGAAATCGGAAATCGGAAATCGGAAATCGGAAATCGGAAATCGGAAATCGGAAATCGGAAATCGGAAATCGGAAATCGGAAATCGGAAATCGGAAATCGGAAATCGGAAATCGGAAATCAGAAATCGGAAGGCCCTCCTCCTTCATCGTATTAACTACCTTGGCATTATGGATGGTTTCTTAGAATAGCTTATGTTTCGAAAATAAGGGTCATAGGCACTTTAAAGTATTCTTAATCAATAAGGCTCTCTGTTTTTGTGACGAGCGCGTAGGTAGGTTCTCTAACCGATTGTTAACGTTGAACGTTAGCATTGCAAGAGCCGTTCCACCGTAACGGATGGGCACCACATTGATCTGCTATGCAAAGCAATGTCATGTCAACGTCATGATTTGCATGCTTGTGCATACATTATATTAGTTGTCTGTACCTCTTTTCGTTCACTCAAATATGTCGATTTTAAGACATGAAAATTATTACATAGCGATATTTTAATGTAGCTACATTTTTATGAATTTCAAGCTAAACCTACGCAAACAACTAATACTCATGTTCTACATATATACGTTACCTATACCTTGCTTCAAAAACAACTCCTTTTTGACGTAACTATGAATTATAAATTCAATTAATTATTGTGTTCTAAAGAGACATTGAAAAAAAATATAAATAAAAAAAATAGGAATTTTGGTTCTCGATTTACTGACAATTATTCCTTCCTAATCTTAAATTTTTAAATTTCAGAAATGATTTCCTTACTAACTATGTCATATCATTGCCCTGCAAATGGTTGATCCGCTGTAACACAGTTGATAAGTTGTTGACATTTTTCCCTTCGATCAAATGAACAGCAATTACAAACCATGGGATGGGGAACTAAATCCTAATATATTTGCTCCAACAGTTATGGCCGGTTTCGATACTCGAATGGTAACTAAATATTCCATCTAATAGCTTCAACTATTTTACAAATGTTTTGAATTCTAAGCACATACTTCCTTGCCCAGAAAGACCTGTGGCAGTAATACACTTTATTTCCTTTTTTTCTTACATATTTATAGCTTAGAATTGCATTCATATTTAAGCTCTCCCCGAAACAATCGCTATTCTGTCATTTCTTTGCTTCCTAGAAGACTAAATAATGTATTGGCGATTTATATAAAGAAAGAATGATACTTACCTTGTCTTACTCCACTAGTAGTTCTACCTTCATCTGTGGGTCACAAGCAACATACAGTAGTACCACACATTAAAATTATGCTAGACGTTTCATGAAAATGCTCAGGTCAACCGACGTAAAGTGTTTTCATATATTACTGCAAATTTGGACGACCACGTGGACATTTTAATATAGACCCTAACATAAAGAGATAGAAAGGGGGGGGGGGGGGTGGGGGTGAGCAATTTGAATTCTTATTCGTGGGGGGACTTCTAATAAAAGACCACTTTTGATAGACAGTAGTCATACTACTATATGATAAAAAAATTAGCAATAAATGGAGAGGCAATATTGAGAATCATTAAAGTTTATTGTTAGTAAAGTATAAAAGGCGATATATTTTTGCTATAAGCTTTTTTGGCCTCAATTTGTCGAACTGCATGCCATAATATATGTTGTGGCTATTTTTGTGCTTTCTTTTACAATATTACTAATTCATTCATATATATATATACACACACTTGATTGTAGAAATGTTGTAGTATACATTTATACAAATACCTAATTTATTCAGTATATTTAATGATATGCAAAACAGAAAACTCGCTTTATTTATTATTTGTTTCATTCAATGAACGTCAAAATATTTTATTCTTGTGTTCTACATCCTACAGATTATAAATCAATTGGTTTTGAGGGTTAAAAAAGTAAAATTGCAATATGTATCTCATTAGGTATTTGTATAAATGTATACTACAACGTTTCTGCAATCGAGTGTGTGTATTATAATATTACCTATTTTAGAACATACTATTAAAAAGCTAGAAGATATAACTAGCTAAAAACTAGTGTGAGCTGCGTCGGTGTTTCTAATGAAACAGTAATGATGAAAAGGTAAATTATACACCGTAAAAAGATGAAAAAACTTACTGACGTTTCGGACACTATACATTGCCATAAAATCAATAATCTAGTTACAATGAAATTGTCATTACATGACTTGTTGCTTTGGCAATTTTTTAGTTGTTTTAAGAAATATACCCGGCCGTATTTCGATCAGCCAGTCACCAATACCTATAAAGCTAATACAGATTAGACGAGATTGCAGGAATCTTCAAACGTTAAACATAAGGCATGAATTTTCTTTCTTTTTTTTTCTTAATCCTATATAAATTTTAGAAAAAGTGTAATTAATCAATTGCTTGAGGATGCCTGCATTAGGTGAGACTACTGTTGCTGTAATTAAATAATATAAAATTAGGACAAGTTGTAACAACAGTTGAAAAATAAAGATGTTTCTTTTTACCTATCATTTTGGGCAGAAAAAACTAAATTTTTTTGGGTGACCAACTTTTTTGAAATATATGCTTACCTAACATTCAAAATATACAATTCATAAAAATCTTTACTCGAACTATAAGATAATTAATGTGGTATTGGCTCAAAACGTTTTTGTTGTAAGGCCTCAAACTGAAGTGTTCAAGACTCATATACTGTGACCAATACAATATTCAAGCTGATTGGTTATCAAAAATATATATATATATTTAATTTAGAACACATTTGCCGGGTTACCGTGTTACCAAATATTTGCATAATCAATTACGGTCATAAATCATCGCCCACTATTCCGGTCATGCGCCCGCGTGCAAATGCAGCGGTGTCATTTGAAAGTGTTAAGCGAGTTAAGTCAGATTTTACAAAGAAATGTATAAAGAGTCAAGATAGTTTTCGATTTATAAATTTCTGTGTAAACAGTTTTCCACTTGCCGGGGTAGAAGAACATTATATAACATTAAAGCATTTGATTTTTACCAAACATACTTTAATTTGTTTGGAAAAACCTTTTCGTCTCGATAGTTAGAATTTAACAGCCTTCTTCACGGCCATATGTGCTTTGTTAAATTGCAAGAAAAACACAAAAGGTCAAATATTATGAACAGGAATTCTCAAAATCAAAACTAGTTACCTCATTTGCCGGGGTCGATCCTTAAAATACACACATTCTAAACTGCTAATGTCGAATCTGTGGTCGATTGAACGAATTTATACTTTTCGTTTTTTACTTTCAAAAAGCTACGATTTGAGACGAGTTTGTGAGATCTTTTCTTCAAGAATAGGCACTTTGTGAAGTAAAAACCTTTGAAATTATTCGCAAAATACGACATGTTTGGTATCAAAATAAAGCTTGAATCCTCAGCTCTCATTTGCCATGGCTTGCAATTGGATACCTATTAAAGCACAGGAATACCGTAGCAAAAAGTTATGTTTCTCTAAGTCCTAGCCTGAGAGAGCTTGGGCTTCCTGTGGTTTATATATTATACAAGATATCCGCTGACTTGGCGAGCGGCGCATGGCCAAAATAGTTGGCGATGGTCAATACGACCAAGGCAGCCAAGATCCTCCCTGATCACCGCAGTCAACTCCATCTTCTTCGTTACTGTTTTTGTTGTCAGAGGTTATTGGATCTGGATGGTTTATTGACGGATGTTTTGGATTGGACAAGTCAGCTGGTTTCTCCTCATTCAGAGAATTTAGTGGTACATTAGCCAATTTATCCTAAGGTGAAAAAAAAGTATTACCAAATAATATAAATGTAAGCAAATCTCGTTGTTCACCAAGTGAGTTATAGGCTCCCAGGTTCGGGTGTTTTGTGTTGCTCAGGATAAGCCTCAATTTTATTTAGACTATTCATGCTTTCCAGGGACTCTGGAGAGGGAGAGTTGGGGGGCTCTAGCCCCACTAATAGGTTACTATCAATAGATGTCACTTCCGGTAATAATTGAGTTTTGACGGGGAGGGGGGGGGGGGGGGGGGTGGGGTCAATTGAAATACTCAGATATATTACTTTTAGAACTGTGTTGACATATTTCGACTTTAAATTTGCTAGTTGTATATTAATTACCCCCCATTCATCTCCAACGAAAGTCAATTAACTTTCATTTAACGAAGACCATCGGACCAGCAGTCCAAAATTTCGAAGTAAGACAAACTTTAATGCAATAAATATGTTGCAAATGTCCCTCAAAACACTGGAAAAATGCCGGGGTAAATAAATCTGTAGTCAAGAAACAAGAACAGTAATAGTATACGAACTCGAAAACGGTGTATTCAAAGTAATCCGGACATATTCATTTTAATTTTATTATTTCCCTAAAAATATGCAAACCAACCTTCTTTTTGTTTTTATTGACTATAGCATACACGGGTTCCACGTTAGATTTCCCTTTCTTGGAACTGGATGTCTCGTCACGTGGTGGTTGTTGTACTGTTTTAGAAGTGGTAACCCGTTTGTACCCAGTTTCTTCCACGGTGGCATAATCAGCATTGCTTGCAGATGCGTGAATTACGCTTCTCACTCGTATTGCATCAACTGGTTCTCCATACGGACACTCTTCGGCCCATTGATTTGCCCTAATTAAAAAAAACGCTTAGTATTTCACAACATCCATGAATTTGAAGAAAATAAAAAATAAAAAAACGGCAACATTAAGTATATATATATATTTTTAAAAAAAGAAGATATATGAGACTTAAAACAGAAAAGATTAACCGAACAACTGACGCCCTCTTAACCTAAGCGAAACCAATACTACCAACTAACCACCTAATTAACACTAAAAAAAATAACCAAAACAAGAAGAAGAAAAAAAGCGAAATAAAACAAAACAAAGCACAAAAAAAAAAAAAACGAAAAAAAAAAAAAAACAAAACAAAAAAACAAAAAAAAAAACGAAAAAAAAACAAACAAAAAAAAAAACAAGAAGAAAAAAAGCAAGACAAAACAAAACAAAACAAAGTAAAAACAAAAACAAACAAAAAACTAAAAACAAAAAAACTAACCAACCAAACAACTAACCAACCAAACAACTAACCAACTAACCAAACAACGAACCAATCAGCAAACAAATTAAGAAATTAGCAATCAGCCATGCCGCCACTCAAACAATAACAGCAATCTTTTTTTAATGTGATATATGACTTTAAGAGATTATTTTGGATCTTACCCCCGGTCTAGATCTTGCTGCTGTGTTCCTGAAAGTGATAAAGAGGAAAATCAGTTAGATGTGAAGGGCAATATTGTTTGAAAATAGGTGATTTCCACTAACAGGTCAGGTGATCCATTACCTTGAATCTATCAGTTGCTTCAAAATGATTACAAAAAAATTATTAGGGGACCTCGATATTAGTAAACAGTTGGAGTTTCAGATCGTAATAATAAATAAATAAAAGGAATTTTAAGGGAAAATTAGCTTGACATTTCTTCTTTATGTTAGTTTTCAAAATGTTCGAATCAATTATGATGCGGCAGCCATTTTGCCAGGGGGCAGAATAAAAGTTCAATAGTTACGGAATATATATATATATATATATATATATATTTGTTTGAGAAGAAAAAGTCAAGACAAAAGCGAAAGCGAAAGCGGATACCAGTACATCCTAAACTACGAACCAACCGCGACCACAAAACGCAAAAACAGACAACGAAACGGCATACTCTGGTACAACCCCCCATTTAGCAAAAATGTCAGCACCAATATCGGACAGAGATTCCTTGGCCTAGTTGATAAACACTTTCCTAGAGGCCATAATCTTAGAAAAGTCTTTAATCGTAACACCATCAAGATCAGTTACAGCTGCATGAACAATGCCAAACAAATCATTGACAATCACAACAAGCGCATTTTACATCCACCGAGAGACGACAACGACACCGCAAACAACACAAAGGACAAGAAAACATGCAACTGCCGACAAAAGAACAATTGCCCGCTTAATGGCAACTGCCTCCAATCATGAGTTGTATACCAAGCCACCGTCACAAGAAAGGACAACAACACTACCGCAACATACATAGGACTCACAGAAAACGACTTCAAAACAAGATACAGAAACCACACCGCCTCATTCCGCCACGAACAACATAAAAACTCGACTGAACTCAGCAAATACATCTGGACTCTCAAGAACAGTAATATCAGCTACTCCATTCTATGGCGCGTCCTATCTTCAAGCTCCGCCTACAACAGCTCCAGCAAAAGATGTAACCTTTGTCTTAAAGAAAAGTTTCTAATAATCTATCGACCGGAACTCTCATCATTAAATAAGCGAAACGAACTTGTATCTTCATGCCGCCACAGAAACAAAGCATTACTACGCAACAGCTAAACTACATCCACTAATTAATTATGTATACTTTTTCTATATAAATGATAGTAACGAATATTCTTATCATTAAATCCCCTGAAGAGTGAAGCAATTCACGAAACAGGCTTGTCGGGAAAAATGTTGTCTTGACTTTTTCTTCTCAAACAAATATTCTGCTCTACTTCTATCGATGTATTGAGCACTATTTTACGGAAAATTTTATCGATGTATTGAGCACTATTTTACGGAAAATTGATTCACAGATTTCTTATATATATATATATAAGAAATCTGTGAATCAATTTTCCGTAAAATAGTGCTCAATACATCGATAGAAGTAGAGCAGAATATATATATATATATATATAGTTTCGTGCGTATGTCTTTCTTTTATGGGTAAATGTGATCGATGATGTGTCGTCTTATTTCCTACGTTGTATTCTCTTTTGGTGAGCCTGTTAATATCAATCGACCTTATTTTTGTAATTAAAGCTCCATTTGCACCTGAACGCTTATAATGCATTGCGATCCAAAATGGCCGCCGTATCGCAGAAATAGTCCATTAATCTGACGTAATTAAAGAAATGCATTATCTTCTCATTTACCACTGACAGCATCACGTTTTGACCGCTTCCGTTTTCGCGAAATAAGAACATAAACCAGTATCAAGGCAACAGCAAATAGTAGAGAACAAACGATGATAACTATGATTATTTGTAGCCGATTGTCAGGAGGAAGAATGGATCCATCGTCATCTGAAATAGAAAAAAAAAATCAAAAATATCCATTCTTTCATCAGTGGATTAATGCACATGTAAAGTATTGATTGTGTTGATCACATAATAAACATACCATTATCTTCGAAGTTATCTCCTTAAAAAAATGAAAAGGAAAAAAGTCAACGATCAATATTAATGTTCGTGACTTCTAAAGTAAAGAACTGAATGTGTTATTTGGACAACAAGTGGCTAGCTTAACGATAGAACGCTCTCAGAAATGGTTTATTTCACAGAATTGTGAACTGGTTAAACGTTTCATGTGTGTGTAGTTCCAAGAGATACTCATTTTAGTTTTGAAGATCTCAAAGTTTATCTTAGCTTCATGTACTATATACTCAATTGAGAACTTTCAGTATATTTTAGCTTTATTTATTTTTTCTTTCTGTTTTTGTATCATACCAAATTTATAGATTATTGCAAAATTTAGTTTATATTTATTAATATAATGTAAATACTATTTTGTATACTTACTCCACATTGCTTAGGCTAAGCCCGCAATGATGTTGATACATTTAGGGAGATTTTATCAATAAAGTTCCCCATAATAATAATAATAATAATAATAATAATAATAATGATAATAATAATAATGTTAATAATAATAATAATAATTATTATTATTATGCAGCTTCTCATTAATCCCATATAGGTAACTGTCCAATTATTTTCTTAATTGGACAGGTCTTATTGATATGGGATTAATGAAGCAGCTATATAATTAATAGGTAATGGGATTTCATGCTCCCCAATCAAGAAATAATTAGACTCGAAAAATTCCTCTGACTGCCAAATTGGACTCGGCCTACGGCCTCATCCAATTTTGTCAGTCCTCGGAATTTTCCTTGTCCAATTACTTCTTAATTGGACAGCATGGAGTCCTATTACATATACTTATTATTATTATTATTGATTGGTTCATTTTCTTGTCGATTATTATTCAGAGTGAAAGCTGTTGGGCAAGCGCTAGCGTATTGAAAAGGTGTAGTGCAATTTTCTAAACATGATAAGTAATGCTCATTATAATAAATTTTTAAATAAATGTGATGATTTTTTTTCCTTCCAAAAGATCAATAGCTAAAGAGAATTAAGACTGCTACTTACGACAGATTGGTATTTCAAGATGCACTGTTTTTCCTTGTCCATATTTGTTCTTTGCACTACAACTGAAATTAAGATATCCACTCTCTGATGTAGTAATTGTGGCGTTACCATCAGAGGAATTGACCATTGTTTTGTTCCCCTGTTGGATGAAGTATTGCACTGATGGCGATGCGTCTGCCTTACATAATATTTTGAATGTCTTATTTGCTGTTGTACAATTTATCTGCGATGTCAGCTCTGTATCTATCGGTTGATATTCTATTTAACAACAATGGCAAGATACATATATCAAAATAATCAGACCAGAAAGGAAAATATAAATACGCCATTCAAATTTATCTTTTTATCTGCCTCTCTTGCTTCGCTTGGATCTTACTTGTATGCTCAGTACATTCAGCACAATCAGTACAAAGACAAACCGATATGTAAAGAGGCTGTACAAGGAATCATTTCATGCATAATCTTCCGCAGTCCCATTTCCTTTTGCAAACATTTTGATCACAGTTAACACGTTACCTACTATATGTTTGATCTAACATTATAAAATAAATTAAATAGTACGCACGCTGTGATTGGTTGATAGCCATGTTTGCATGAGGGTATGTAAACACAGTTCTTACGTCATAACTTTCGTGTTTTCCCGGTACAAATTAAAAATTTACAATTTCTTTCGAGGAAAAAAGACGCCCCCAAAAATATATTTTGAAGACGAAGTTCCAAATTTTGATTTGTGTCAGGGCCACAGCAGGCAGTCAGGGGTTTGGGAGAATTCTCGACAGTCATGCAAACCCTCGACTACGTCTCAGGTTTGCATAACTGTCTCGAATTCTCCCAACCTCCGCTCGTGTTGCTATGTAAACAAGGAAAAAATTTTTCTATTGCTTAATTGTTGGCAGACCATGCAAAAGATCAATCTAAGCATTTGACCCAACAAATGTTGGCTAGATGTTGGGACACATTTTAGGACACATAACCAGGGCGTTTATCCCTTACCACTTGTAAACCCAAATGGTTATTTAAACTAGACTGAAATGGTACGATCTTTACGTTTTGAGCGGTCCAGTTTATTCTATCTTGCTCCCTGTTTACTATACTGATATGCTATGTCTTTGTCTATCTAACATATCTTGGTCTATCATTACCCGGCAATCGATGAACCGGATGGAAACATTCAGCAATTCATGTATATCGTTCGGGTTGACAATAGAAATTCATGGCCTGGACTTTTCCCACCCCCTAAATCCGGTTTTTTTAAAATGGTTGGTTGGTGGTTTGGTACTTTGGGCGTACCATTGTACGAAAGAAAGAAAGAAAGAAAGAAAGAAAGAAAAAAGAAAGAAAATATGTTTTAAGTTAATGTAAAGCAGTTTACCTATTACTTCAGTGGAAGTACAATTAGTGTCATTCCCAAAACGGTTTGACACGTGACAGCAATACTCTCCTCCTGATTCTTTACCAGTAATGTTGAATGACGTCACACTGAAATAAGCAATTGTTCTGTTTGTATCCTTGTGTATCCATGTAACACGAGGTGCTGGATTACCATAGGCATTACATCTTAATGTTATTGAATCTCCTTGATTACCATAAAGGTGCGAGGACAGATTGTTGATACGAGGTAAAGCTACAAAAATAAGAAATATAAAATGTAAGATTTTGCTTTTGCTTATCAACTGGTTTAACTGCTTTTTAAAGTTGGACGATTTTTTCTCAATATCAGTATATTCTTGTGTGAAAAAAAGACCTTTCCATATCTTATTTACTTGACCTTTTTCAGTCTTTCTCGGGCTCAAAAAGAAAAATAAATACAAGTTTGAGTAGTTTTTAGCGCAGATCTCGTAAGAGTGTGAAAAGTAACGACACACGGCATGGTTACGGTGGGGCACGGCGCAGACACGTCAAGTGATTTTAATGGACAAGGCTGACACCGTCACGGCAAGGTGCGGTCCATGCCGTAAATTACGTTTCTTCAACGTCGTACGAAAACAGCTCTAGGTAATTGGTACCTGGCCTCTGCTATTTTCTAACCATTTTTTTTTTTCGATTTAGAACTTCCCAACATTTATTTAGAAAATCAAGATATATCCAAGTATTAATTTTGGTAAAAAATGGTTATTTAACGCTAAATTTTCATATGGCTGAGGTTATTACTTGAGCTTTGTAACATTTCCATATTATGAAAATCGAGATTAACAAGTCTGTGAGCTGACTGACTTTCCCACTTTCGTGTCTAGGTTGTTGCCCGCGCCGGAAATTTAAAATAATGATAAAAAGAAGGAATGAAAAAAACAAAAAAAACAAAAACAAACACAAGAACAAAAAACAAAAAACAAAAAAACAACAACAACAAAAAACAAAAAAAAAACAAATGTAAGTTTATGTAAAATGAGCCGTTTACCTATCACTTCAAGGGAGGTACAATTATTCACCTCCCCAAAACCGTTTGACACGTGACAGCAGTACTTTCCTCCTGATTCTTTACCAGTGATGTTGAATGACGTCACACTGGAATTAGCAATTGTTCTGTTGGTGTCCTTGTGTATCCATGTAACACGAGGTGCTGGATGTCCAGAGGCATTACATCTTAATGTTATTGGATCTCCTTGTTTGCCATAAAGGTGCGAGGTCAGATAGTTGATACGAGGCAAAGCTACACATAGAAATAGAGAGAGAATAAATGTGAGATTTTGCTCTTGCTGGCTGAGCGTAATAGTCAGGATTGGCAAAGTTGGTGACAATTTTTCATCAAGCCAGGTTCCGAATGCGGCATACATACCAATACGAGAAACGAGGCAAAATTGATTAAAGCAAGTTCGACTACATATGTTTATCTTTTTCTTTTTTTTTTTTTCTTTTTTTTTTTTTTCTTTTTTTTTTTTTTTTTTGCCGAGATTTCGGAAATGTTTACTGCCGTCCATTTTGAAGGTAATTATAAAACTGATGAGTAGGATTCGGTGTCGTACGTGAGTAGGGTTGGTTCTCTCCTGTGGTTTGAGGGTTTTTCCTCCGGGTTCTGCAATTTTTCCTCCCTCCACAAAAATAAACTTCTAAATTCGAATTCAATTCATTGGCTGCTTTATCAATAGACCTCTTCGGCTTTGACGTAATGTTTTCCCATTTCAGGCCACGGGTCATTCCCTAGAGTATCATTAATTATTTGTTTAAGGTTTGTGCTCGGTTGCACATGAGAAGACACATGAATATGGATATAGCTCAAACAAAGAATCTTATTCTCAAGGGAAACATTACCCCAAGCCCAATAGGTCTATTGCTTACTATCAATCACGTGACTTTTTGGAGTTGACTGGGGGGCAAACAAGCGGTTGACTGAAGGGAAACTAGAGAATGTTAAGTCAAAACATGTCAAAATAAGTCTTCAAACTATTGTATTTGACTATTTTCACGATATCAAACCAGAAAACAAGAGATCAAAATAACCTCCAAGATTCTACAAGCCATCAAAAACGCAGCTATTACCGGAAGTGACGTCTATTGATAGCAACCTATTGGGTGCCAAAACCAGTTAGGCATTACGCAGCTTACCTAGGATTTTTAACAATATTGCATTAGACGACTCACAGATTATTCAGTCCGTTTGCACTGAAGGAGAAGTATTATTACTTTGATGTTTTTGATGTCAATTTAATTGAATTGGATTGAATATGTTTAGTTATTCCATACAGCAGTCTGGGTGCGTTACTCACCATATATGAAGAGCATCGTGCATGACGTTTCTGATGGTTCACCAAAACAAATAACCTCACAGCAATATGATCCACTTTTTTCTTTATCAACATCAGACATGATAATTGTTACATTCGATTAACCAATAACCGCGAAATGAGCATCCGTATTATTCATTCTAAAAATAAGATATTTGTGTGCAGTTTGGGGTCGTTGGGCTATCTGTCTATTGTCGTAAATAAGTGTAGATACAACAAATTTCTGGTTGCAATCGTAATGCCAGGTGATGTGAACCGTAGATCCAACATGTCCAAAGTTTTGGTTCGAAGGTTTTGAGATCCACTTTAACCCATCTGTAGGACACAACATTTAATTATCAACGGAAAATTACTTTTCAAATTTACATTTCTAACTTCATTATAAACCCATCTAAAACATCGACATATCGTACATACTAGATTTTAATTTTTTTAGGAAACAATATTTTCAAACTAATATAAGGGAGTCTTTTGCAAGCATACGTATGCTGTTTTCACATGGTGGAGTTTGCAAGATCGAGAACCACGCACATACGTGCAATGAATTGGGAAAGGTTGGGGATTATAACAAAAGGCCAGAGGTGAGCAACTGCAGGCTATGGGGAGTACAGAGCAGAAAGAATAATAAATTGATTGATCACCACGTCTATCCATAAATGTAGCAGGCAAGTGGTAATAACCGTATGGGATTTGGTATTTATTTACGAAGAACTTGATAATTTATTTGGAAGGGTGGGGGTGGGGGGGGGGGGGGGGGGGAGGGTGGGGGGGATATAAGTGAGTGATAGACATGTGTTTATCATGATTAAATAACTAGGCGAGGCAGGATGTGCGGTGAGCATAGAAAGCAAGGGCTTCATAGTTGGCAGCCAGTTGTTCATGTTGTCAGCAAGCTAGCGTTCAAGAAATCAGCTTAGAAGTTTTTTTTTTTTTTAAATAGTGTCTTTCGATTTCGCATCCTGGGCCGAGAAGTCAGGTCTCAAAGAGGCCACTGTGGCGCAATTAGAAAAGAACGACTTAGACAACGAGGAGGCTTTAAAGCTCCTAGCTACAGATGATATAAAAGCGTTAAAGCTGACGATGGGACAAGCTAAACTCATCACGAAGGCCATCAATGACCTAACACCTACAATAAGTGCCGTAAAGAACGAGGAGAAACCAGTGACAACAAATTCATTGGCGCAGGACGGCGGTCTTGAGGAACTCCTCAAGAAAATCGAAGGTGTTGGAACACTGGACGACCCTCTATTTACGCTGGGAGTAACAGAACAAAGCCTGCAAAGCAACGATCCTATTCAACGTGTGGATAACAACCCACAGGTCTTCCTTGGCCAACAGCAAAAGAAAGGAGGTGAGAAGCCTTTGTTAATTCCTGACTTTGTGTCAAATACATCGTATGACTCAGGCGAGGAAGAGCAGGACCTCGGTGGACCGTTTGGCGCTAAAATCGTGTTTCGCGCTGCGACATTGGGCAAGCCTAAATTAGAAAGCATTTCCCTCTCAATGTGGGTCGCAGCAAACGCAAGAATAATGCACGAACTTGCCCAAAAAGGGAAGCTCACGGGAACAAGTCAAATCTCGGACTACTTGGCCTATAATGTTAAAATAGCGGAACTGCTCGAATCACACACACTTGCCTCTGTTTTGCTTTATGATAACGAGTATCGCAAGTTGCAGCACATGTATGCGTTTCGATGGGGCAGCGATTCGCAACATCTTCATACTCGCTTTTTAATAAAGCGACGCGCTGTTAATCAACCTAATACTTCTAATCTAACAAAACACACAGCCTCTAATTCACGCCCAACTATTAATAGCCAACCGCAACCTGTTTGCCGCCAATTTAACTCCCTGTCGGGCTGTCATTGGCCTAATTGCCGCTTTCAACACACTTGTCTCGTGGCTAATTGCAATCAACCTCATCCGCAACACCAAAATCCGTCACCGAAACATAACGCATGACTCGACACGACAGAACTACACCCGTGTCCTCTAAACGTAGAAGCATGGAAAGAAAACCTGACAAACGACTGTGACCAAGACTTCTTACTTGACGGTATTTCTAATGGTTTCCGAATCGTAGCACAGGACAGCATACTACGACCGGCAGAGGTCACGAACTACAAATCCGCGACCGCACATGACGTACGCGACAAAGTTGAACAAACGATTCGAGACGAGATACGACTAGGAAACTACATTATCACAAAAACAAAACCTACAATTGTGAGTGCCTTAGGGGCAGTACCTAAGCCTGACAGTGACAAACTACGTTTAATACATGACTGCAGTAGACCCGTAGACGGCGGGGTAAATACATACAGTGACTCACAACATTTCTCATACGTGACCATTGACAAAGCAGTGTCGCTCATCAAATCTAATGCTTATCTCGCTAAGATTGACCTCAAAAGTGCTTATCGCCACGTGCCTATCCATCCATCGAACTACAACGCGACAGGATTAGCATGGCGTTTTCATGGTGACGATCATCTAACATATCTTTACGACTGCAAACTGCCTTTTGGAGCAGCAAAGAGCCCTGAAGTCTTCCATAGGCTCACTCAAGCAATAACGCGAATGATGAAAAACAGGGGATGTCACAATGTACTTGCCTATCTTGATGACTTTCTAATAATAAGCGACACTGAATATGAATGTCAGACAGCATATCAGGGACTCATAACTTTGCTAGGAGAACTTGGACTACAAATAAACTGGGACAAGGCTGTTAGCCCTTGTCAAAACCTGACTTTTCTCGGAATAGAAATTGACACTGTGCATAGGCAACTAACGTTGCCCGAACGCAAACTATGCGAACTAAGAATTTTATTAAGCGAAACTATGGCGAAGCGATCAGTCACGAAACGGGACTTGCAGTCCCTTGTTGGCAAACTCAATTTTGCGGCGCGAGTAGTATTTGGCGGTCGAACATTCTTGCGGCGAATAATTGACACAGTAAATAAAATGCGACGCCCACATCACCACATCCGACCCAACCTCCACCTAAGAGCCGACTTGGCATGGTGATCGAGATTCCTTGGCGTTTTTAACGGGAAAATATTTTTCGTTGAATCTGAACCAGTACAGAAAGAAGAGTTCTCCACTGACGCATGCCCAGTCGGTGGCGGAGGTTTCTTTGGTGGTGATTGGTTTTACATTAACTGGAACAAGGACCATCCCGAGTTATCCGCGGCACACATCAATTTGCAAGAAACATTCACAGTATTAGCTGCGCTAGAAAGATGGAAAGATAACCTCAGAAACAAATGGATAGTTGTGTATTCTGATAACACAACCACGATTAGCGTAATCAACAAAGGCACGTCACGCGATCAAACAGTCATGCGATGGCTGCGGAAAGTTTTCTGGCTCTCGGCTACGCACAATTTTCGAATAACTGCCCGTTACATATCAACAACTTCAAACACCATGGCCGACGCAATATCACGCATACACGTGCCTTCTCAGTGCGAACTGTTCACCAAACGTTTATTATTACTGCAACAACAATCAAAAGCACCAAGTAAACCACATTTCTCGCGTAATGCATTTGCCTCTCTACCCCCGCAGTTCCAATTCATGCTCAGGAGCAGCAACTTGACCTCGAATTAAGAAAGTTCCGTGGCCATGCGTTCGCTCAATCAACCGCGGCGACCTACAAGTCACAACTATGATGCTACATCCGTTTCTGCGTGTACTTTGGTTACGCGCCTGTTCCATGCAAGGCCCTTCACTTGCTTCGCGACATTGTATTTCTTACCAGAACTTTATCACCAGCTAGTATTCCTTGTTATCTCAATGTGATAAGAATACTGCATCTACAATACGGCTTCCCTAACCCATTACAAGAACCGCTATTTAAGTACCAAAAAGAATTGTTAATGCGAGGTATAAAGCGTCTTAACAATAACCCGGCCCAGCAAAAGCTGCCCATCACGCCGACTATTTTAAAACAACTCTATGGCCATCTGGACATAGGCAACTCAATGGATGCGACTTTCTGGGCGGCATGCCTTGTCGCCTTCTTTTCATTTTTTTCGAAAATCTAACCTGCTGATTCCTTCTGGGAACGCCTTCGATCCACAAAAACATTTACGGGCTGGTGATATCCGCATATATGAATGGGGCTTGATGCTGATTGTACGTTGGTCTAAGACCATTCAATATCGAAATAGAATCCTACTTGTGCCCGTTCCAAGAATCGATGGCTCAACACTTTGTCCGCGTGCTGCGATTATCAACGCTTTCGAACTAGCTGGTATCAGAGACAGTGTCTCACTACAAAACAATATACCTGCTTTCATTTACAAACAAAATGGCCAACTCAAACCACTAACTTACGCAACATTTACTCAAAGGCTTAAGACAATTATCGCTCATTGCGGACTCGATAGCCAGTTATACTCAGGACACTCCTTCCGTAGAGGAGGGGCAACCTTTGCATTACAATGTGGTGTCCCTGCGCATTACATAAAACTCCAGGGAGATTGGCTCTCAAACGCATATGAACGGTATTTAGATAGCTCTTTAAAATACAAGCTACAAGTAGCAAACATGATGGGCACAGCTATTACTCACTGACTACACATACTCATTGGGGGGTCTTGGGATTGGGGGATATTGCAATTGGTCTCGCACAATAAATGACTCGAGTAACCCCAACGAGTGTTGTGTATTTAGTGAGTGATAGACATGTGTTTATCATGATTAAATAACTAGGCGAGGCAGGATGTGCGGTGAGCATAGAAAGCAAGGGCTTCATAGTTGGCAGCCAGTTGTTCATGTTGTCAGCAAGCTAGCGTTCAAGAAATCAGCTTAGAAATTTTTTTTAACATTTTTATTACTCTCTGTAACCCCCCGGGGATATTGCAATTGGTCTCGCACAATAAATGACCCGAGTAACCCCAACGAGTGTTGTGTATTTAATCAAAACGAAATTACCATGCCAACATCACCCCACATCGAGCGCTTTGTTGGTATGTTTGTTTGGTAGTGGTTGTTGTTGTTGTTGTTGTTTGTTATAATCCACTATGTCACTGCCCTTGCAACTTTCAACACCAAAATAGGTAAAGAGAGAAAGGAGTATAGTGTATAACGTGCCGAAATAAAATAATAACAGCTATGTTATTTCTTAATCATACAAGTTGATACTGAATTGAAAGCCGATGCAAATAATTAAAATAAGATTGAAGCTCAGTAGAAAACAGTTCATCTTTTACCTAAGTAAAAACATATACCACTATTTAAAAAAGAGGTGATAAAGGTTATGTTGCATGATTATGATGACAACGATTATAGCGCTCTCTTCCATATAGATATGTTCAAAGGCGTTTTACGATACTTTATGAATGAGAGATGGTTAGTATGAGATGTAGGCACTGAGGGTGATCACTCCCAGGGTCTCTTTACGTTCTCAGCGGTTCTTTTTGTGTTCCTCTGATATTGGTTAGTAATGATGAAGTGTGGAGAGACGGGACCGAAATTTAAAGTGGTCATCCGAGCCACTTGAAGGTCTAGCCGTTTGCAGATGTCGATGTTGCATGTTGCATGTTGCATGTTGCATGTTGCATGACAACAAAAAGTAATCTTTTTTTTTTGCTTTAAACAACTAGTTGCAGCAAATTATGAGGGTGAAAAAATAATAAGTATAGTTTAATGAATGAGCAGGAGTGTTTTATCAGATTTAAAACCTGATAAAAACACGATTTGCGAGTTTATTGAATGACTTTAAAAAATCATGAATAATTAATGAAGATTGAGGGTCCTTAATCGTGCCATACTCTTGTACTCTTTTGGTGCTTGGGTACGGGCATCCATAGTTTAAAGTCAGCTGTGGCTTTTCTGTAAAACTAAGAAAACCAAACCAGCTTGGCAAAAATACCGCAGCCTTCAGAGAAATTTAAAAAAAAATGCTTTTGACTTTTTATTTTAATTCATGCCGTCAAAGTCTTGAAATTAGAATCGATGAGCAGGTAGTCCATTGACACTTTCAGGTACCATTATTGACGAGAAAAGGTAGTCTAGATTTCTTTTTCTTGATGGATTGTCTTCCCTGGTTAATATTTGGATGTCAACAGCTAGCCCCAAAATCCCTTTTTCTGCTAGAATAGCGCTCACTACATATATGAAAGAGTACTAGGAACTAGCAAATATATATCATTTTCTCCGATCCTGACAATTTTAATTATAATTTAGCATGTATATCAATATGTTATAGTAACAAGACAAAGGAGGACATGGATTCAAAGATAATTTAAATGACAGTGATTCTGAGTAATTTTTCTAATCCTAATCCATTCCTTTTTTCAATATATATATTTCTTGGTAACCATGCGGAAGCAATTGTTTTAAAGCTAATATCTAAATTTATTTTTATCTCTTTTTTCAAAACATATGTGTGAAAAAGTTATTTCAATTTAGACGAATTTCAAAGTAGTTGGATAGAATATGTAATTTCAATAATTGCGCAAATTTAAATTTGATATCTACTTACAGAAAGTAGCGAACAATAATTATATTGAAGCAAAAGAAGATCGCCTTTCTTCATTCTTGTCGGCTGTACCAGAGACAGTACCAGCTTATGTGAGAGACTGGAAGCGAGAGCGAGTGTGGACTGGGCGCGAGTGAGAAGAACAACGTTGTAAAAACGGTTTCAGGATGGATCCGAACCAAGTTGATAATAAATGAGTTCAGTTTTAAGCCTGTTCTCTATGGAAAGGGTTAACAATTTGGTGACCCCCGACGTGACTAAAGTATTGTGGAGTCAAGCTAAAAATTAAGAAAATGGAGGAAATTCGGCTAGAAGTACAATCACTATTCTACTCGTCGAGTGTTGACGCCATTGAGCGTGCATTCAAATTCTTCAAAGTGAAATTTGAAGGCGTCAAATCCCTTGTAGTCGTTAAAGGACTCTGTACTTCGCTAATCTAGCTAATGGAGTTGAACCAGAAGAAAGACATCGTATTTGAAGGACGTGAAGGATTTAATAGAGGAGAAACCAGCAACCATGACAACAAGTCCAAAGTAAAATCTGAAGAGGAAGCCCTTGGTCATACAGGAGATTTTCAAGACCCCATGCAAAAGTTTTTGTCTTCTAGTGCGTTACGCAGACAATTCAAAATCAGTGGTCAGATCGGAGAACCAGAACAAAAGGATAAATTGAGCTTTACCTCGTTGGTACGACAGATATTGAATGGCCAGACACAGGGTTATTCAGAGGGAGAGATCGTGGATGGAGTCATTAGAGCAATAACCCCAGGTATAGAACAACTTCAAAACTCGCACCGATGTGAGGCTTAAGTTGTGAACAAAGGAATCTGGCGTGAATCGTGACTTTTGAATCACGCCAGATTACTTTGAGTCACGCCAGATCTCTTTGTTCACAACTCAAGCCTCACATCGGTGCGACTTTTGAATTTGGTCTATGGTGTTGAGGAATTATTTAGAAACTTACAAAGAATTGTCTCTTGATCGCTTGAAAAAGATTTTACGTAGTCATTATGGGGTCAAAAACACCACAGAGTTGTACCAGAGCTTAGCTGCAATATGTCAGGGCCCAAGGGAGTCATCTCAAGCTTTCCTCATGAATGCTTTGGAACTTCGGCAGCAGATACTCTTTTCATGCTATGAAGGGGGAGGGGGAGATGATGATGGCCTAAGTTATGACCCAGAACACATCCGTCTGTTTTTGAGATCTGTAGAAACAGGCCTACAGGATGAGAGTATCCGCGCCAAGATTCGTCCCTTTCTTAAAGATCACAAAGTCACAGATGAGTTGCTCATTCAGCAAATGAGTATTGCTGTATCGGCGGAAAGTGAGAGGAGTGAGAAGTTGAAGGGCCAGAGTAAACCTAAAGGAAACCCCACCTCTGTAGCAGTAGTCTCTGAGGAGTCACCTCAAAATAGCAAACAGTAATGATGAAAAGGTAAATTATACACCGTGAAAAGATGAAAAATCTTACTGACGTTTCGGACGCTAGTCCTTCGTCGGAGTAAAAGAGAAAGAGGCGGTAGAAAGGAGTGTATATATGATAGAATAAGACAAAAGAAACCAATGAGAACAAGTTAGGCAAGGAAACAAAAACAAACAATCAAAAGACAAAAGAAAAGGTTAGTTAAAAGTAAAGCGTTCATTAATCCCGTTGGGACTAAGAGTGCCCAATAGGTGAATAAGCCGCATTTCTTTGGTCTTGCGACAATCATTGTAGTCTCCAACTACATAAATAGTCGAGCCTTCGTACACATTGACTCCAACATACGTATTTATTAGCTCCAGCTTGACAATTATTCGACAATTACACGGTAGATTGTACGATTCGCTACAACAAACAACTTATAATTAATAAGCTTCACAAAAAGGGGCAAATTAAAAAGGAAAAAGAAAAAAAAAAGAAAACTACTTACAAGTTAATGATGCACGCTCGACTGATTCTTGATGTTAAATATTTATGGCGACTGCGGGGCCTCTAGTCTGCGGAAATTCTTAATCTTACACACTCCCCCGCCAAAGACTATTCTGGGTCTTTTCTGCCCATCTAAACACAATCATTTACTAAATTACTTAACACTTTTAACGTCTCTTGTAACTTAATTATAAACACTTCAATTCTTGAATGCTTTCATTCCTTCGTGTTCACTTTTGTGGCTACTCTTTCTTCTGCGGACTGCTTCTTGCTTGGTCCTCGGCTTCAGTCTTGGTCTTCAATAATTCTTCTTCTAGCATACAAAGCTTTCGCACGTCTCGGCGGTACTCTCCATCGGCCGTCCTCACGATCACTTGTCTTACAACTCCGTCGTTATCCGGCATTGTCTGTTGAATCAATGCCTTTGGCCATTGACCTCTTGGGGTATTCTTGTCTGCTAAGAGGACTAAGTCGCCAACCTTGAAATTAGATTTTTCTCGTAGCCATTTCTGTCGCTCTTGCAGCATCGGCAGGTATTCTTTTGTCCATCGCTGCCAGAACTCGTTTGCTAACAGGTGGGCGTGCTTCCATCTTGCTTTATATTTGTCGACATCCTTTATCTCGTCTGGGGGTAGGGATGTGTTCTTGCGGAGTAGCAATATGTGGTTTGGTGTGAGTGCCTCCAAATCTCGGGGATCACTTGAGACGTTCGTTATGGGTCTGTCATTCATGATCTTCTCTACTTCTGTTAAGAATGTGTGAAGCGTTTCATCATTTACAAGAAGCTCTCCTAACATGGAGTGTAGAATTCTTCTGACTGATCGGATAAGACGTTCTCGTGACTCACTGCGGGAGGATTGAACTTCCACTGTACATCTCTTTGATTCAGCTCGTTCTGTATCCGATCTTGGTTCCACGTCTTCATTGCTTTGATGACGTCTAACTCTGCTCCCTTGAAATTAGTGCCGTTATCACTGTATATGATTCTTGGGGGTCCACGTCTACTAACGAAACGTATCACTGCGTTGATAAAACTATCAGTAGATAAGCCTTGTGCCACCTCGATGTGGACTGCTCTGTACCTTAGGCACGTGAATATGCAACCGTATCGCTTGTTCAAGGCAGGATCTCTCTTGGATCTTGTATTTGGTCCAATTTTGACGTACAGCTGTCCAAAGTAGTCTAAGACGACTGCGGCAAACGGATAGACTAGTTCTTGTCCGTCCAAAGACGATCTCACTTCAGGTAATGGAGCTGTAATCTGTTCTCCCATCTTAGCATTCTGACGCCTGCATTCGTGGCACTTGCGTAAGACTCTTCCAACCGACGACACTCCACTTACTATCCAAAAACGTTGTCGTATCTCGGCTAATACTTGATTGGTTCCAACGTGACCATTGCGATAGTGATAATGACGTATTATCAGCTCTGTTACTGGATGTTTTCCAGGCAAGATGATGGGATGCTTCGCATCATAGGACAGATGTGAACGATCCAATCTCCCTCCTACCCGAATCACTCCGTCTTCTAAAATTGGCTTCAGGTGGATGAATCGTTCTTTAACTTCCTTGCTCAAGATTCCTACTTCACTGTCTTGAGTGTTTAAGAACGACTCCTTCTGGATGAATCTCGCGATTCTTCTCTCCGCTGCTTCAACTTCCGAAACTGACAAGGTCTCCTGACTGGGTCGCAAGCTCTTGGCGCTGTCGCGCTCAGCTTTACGCGGCCAAGCTTCAATCAACTTACGAACAGCTCTGATGAGCCATGCAACTGCTCTTCTTAGCCTGTTCCAGGTCGAGTACTTGCGAAACAGTGAGTCCCAAAAGTCCTTCTGCAGCGTCGTTGCTCCGACTGTCACTTTCTCCTTCTTAACTCCTTCATCCGTTTCTGACAATGTTGCCGATATCTCTGGTGGCTGTGGAGGCCATTCTTCTTTTTCCGTCCACAAAAACTGTGGTCCTTGTCTCCATATCTGCAGCTTTCTTGATTCTGTTGCCTTGATCCCTCTTGAAGCATAATCAGCTGGATTAAGCTCGGATCTTACGTGTTTCCACTGTTCTGGAACCGATTCTTGTCGAATAATGGCAACACGATTTGCGACGAAGGTGGTAAATCTTCTCACTTCGTTGAAGATGTATCTAAGAACGATAATAGAATCTGTCCAATAACTGACGTTGTCGATCCTGAGTCTTCTTTGCAACGCTCTGACAATCAACTTATTCATCTGAACAATCAGGGTTGCGGCTGTAAGTTCCAGCTTGGGTACGGTCATTGTGCTCTTCAAAGGTCTAACACGAGACTTTCCCATCACAAAGCTACAATGAATCTGACCTCTTTCGTTTATCAGTCTCAGGTAGGAAACCGTTCCGTAACCATGTTCTTGTGAAGCGTCAGCAAAACGGTGGAGCTACGCCCTCACTACAGTACCAAAGTTCTTTGGTTTGAAGCAACGTGGAATACTTAGATCTTTCAAACTTGCAAGTCCTTTTTTCCATTCTATCCAACTGGCAAGTATATCTGGTGGGAGATTCTCGTCCCAGTCATATCTCCTATGGCAAAGTTCTTGATTTATTTCTCTACCAGGTAGGAGAAGAGGGCTTGCAAACCCGAAAGGATCATAAACAGTTGCAACTGATGACAGGACGCCCTTTCGATTCTCCGGATGTGCCTTGCTACTCGTAACTAAGTTAAAGGTATCTTGTTCTAAGTCCCAGTGGATTCCCAGGGCTCTATCTACAGGTAGACTTTCTGACGCTAAATCTAAGTCCTTGATCGCTGGTGCGCGTTCCTCTACTGGAAATTCTGACAAAACTTGGCGATGACTGGACATCCACTTTGTTAACTTGAATCCTCCTCTAGCTAGCAAGGTCTGTAACTGCTTGCTCACTCGTATAGCTCGATCAACATCAGCAAACGATTTCAACAAGTCGTCAACGTAAAAATCTTTATACACAGCATCGATGGTCTCTGGCATGAAGTCGTGCTCGTTGTCCTTTGCGGTTCTTCTCAGTGCATATCCAGCGATGCTCGGCGATGATGTTGCACCAAATATATGTACGAGCATTTGGTGAACTTTGGGTTCTTTAGTTAAATCTCCGTTTGGCCACCATAGGTAACACAATGCGCCGCGGTCCTCTGGCACTACGTGGACTTGATGAAACATTCTCTTAATATCTGCTGCCACAGCAACTTCGTTCACTCTGAATCTTAGGATTACTTCAATCAACGGACTTGTATTCTCTGGTCCTTGAAGTAACTGTTCATTCAACGAAGTACCTCCACTCTTGGCGGCGCAATCGAACACTACTCGCGGTTCCTCTGGTTTCCTCGGATGCCAAACTGCATGGTGAGGCAAGTACCATACTGGTTTCAGGTTATGGAGTTCCTCTTCCAGCACTTCCCTCGAAGAACCTTCACTTTTGTACTTTTCCATGACTTGATTGTACTTCTCTTTAAATTTTTCATCTTTCTGCATCCTTTTCTTCAACCATTCTAATCTCCTTTCCGCGGTCGCTCGGCTATCTGGAAGAATCGGGCGATCTTGACGAAATGGAAGTCTTAATTGATAATGTCCGTCAATTAACTTTACTGATTTGTCCATAATATCTTTCGCTCTGTGGTCTTCGATGGACATACCTTCATCTGCGTCATTATAAGAGTTCCCGAACTCGTCGTTATACATGCGTTCTATTTGAAGGTTTAGCTTCTTGTGCTCGGTGCTAGTAAGACTCACATTCACTTGACTTTCTGTAGATTCTACTATAGGTCCATAGACAGTCCAACCGAAGGGGGTTTTCACCGCAAAAGGCTCTCCCTTACCACCTTCTCTTCTATCCAGTTCTTTCTCTATAATATCTGGACGGTCGCTACCGATGAGGATGGTTACCCTTCTTCTGTCGATTTCTCTTAGGGTAAGATCTTTAAGGTGCGGCCATTTCTTTATTTCTTCATTGGTCGCCACATGCTTCGGCAGAACAGGAAGATGTCTCGTGGTCAGTACGTTCTCTAAACGGAAGTGTGCGTCTCCAGCCAAAGATTCTACTTTCAAGTCTATTTCATATCCGCATTTCCTTTCCTGCGAATTGACGGTAGACATCGTAAATCTTGCTTGCCTCTTGGTTTTGATCTCTAATTCGTCTATTAAGCTCTCCATACAGAGGGTTGCGTCCGAACCACTGTCAAAGAATGCATATGTGATGATCTGCTTGTCACTCTGAGGGGGGCTGACCTTGACAGGTACAACCTTGAAGCATACTTTCGGTCTGCAAACTTCTAGTGCGCTGACTGTGACGGGATCACTTGGCTCTACTGCTATAGCATTTGGGCAGACGGTCGAAGGCGTTGACTGACTAGTTGTCTTTACTGAGTTTGTTCTTTCCTGACTCCCTGATGTCGCCTCTCTTACTTGTACATTTCTTTCGACGCTCTTCCGAGTTGAATTGCTGTTGTCTTTCACGCGATCTCCTTCGCTGTCTTCGATGTGAATCAAGTAGTGATGCTCCTTACCGCATCCTGAGATTCTACACTTGAATCCCTTTGTACACGACTTGGCGCAGTGTCCTTCTTCAAGGCAGGCTCTGCAAAGACCGTGTTGCTTCACCGTCTTAAGACGATCTTTTAGAGAACAACTTTTGAATTTCCAGCATCTCCAAACTCCGTGAGGTCCTGAACATTGTGGGCATTTGTGAGCGATCGCAGATGGGCATTGGCTCTGATCACTTTGAACGGCTGCTAAGGTCGTGACTTTATATCTTTGGTCAGATCTTTCTTTCTTTGGATCTCTTCTTTCCTTTTCTGTCGTCGAGGAAGTCACCCTTAGTTCCTGTCCGTATCTGTTGTTAATTCTGTCCGCTGTATTCTTAACGAACTGGACGAAGTCTGCATACTCAGCTCTGCCCTTTATCTTGATAAGATCTCCAGCTTTGTCGGCCCATTTCCTCTTTAAACCTTCGTCTGGCAGTTTTCTCATCAGCATGACTATGGTCTCTTCGTTGTCCAAGCGACTTGAATAACTGAAACCCATGTTAGTAAGCACTCTCCTTGCGTCTTCCAGCTTCCTCGCGAACTCCATCAGGCTGCTAGCGTCAGCTCTTCTGATCAGAATCTCTTTCAGTCTCCTGACGTGAGATTCAGCTACCATGTGCGGCTGTCCAAAGTTCTGATGTAGAGTTCGCCACGCTTCAACGTATCTTTCGCAAACCGGGAGGTTCACCCAGCTTCTAATTGCTTCCTTCGCCTTTCCTACGCATTGTGCTAGTAAACGGGTAAGTCTCTGCGACTCGTCCGACACTTGACTTTCGATGTTATCCTTGAAATTCGTAACGAACTCTGCGTACTCCAGGGGGTCTCCACTAAACTTCATTAATTCCACTTTCGGTAGGGACGGACCTTGTTTGATTGCTTGCGCTATCGTCGTCCAAGCGTCTACCATGGAACTTTCTCTGGGTAGTGATGGAGGGGTATACGAGGGACGAAACTCTGTCGGCGTTGGATTCTGAACAGCTGGAACATACGGCGACGCCGATGCTCTCAGCGCCATCCCTTGGCTCACTTGCGGCGAGCTAGTGAGTTTCTCTGTAAGGTTAACGGGTGTCGACGCCATTTTCGGGCTCGTATATCAACAATTAGTATAAACACTGGGAATGGTGTGGTGACACGATGGGAGTGGATCAGGAACCTGCATGTGCGTACCTTTCATCGCGAATTCACTAGTCACTACAGGTACGAAAGTTTTCTTGGAATACTGGTCATCTCTTTTCAATGGGGATTGAGGCCGTGGGCGGCTGAACTGGGGCGTAATCTCAATGTGGTTCTCGCTTTCCCAACGGGAATGTTCAACGTTTTCTTCCGTAACGTATTGTTCTAGCATCAATTCTAGAGCAGCCTGCTTCGCCTGGGTATCAGCTCGATTTTTCTGCTAAGTTCTGCCTTTTGCTTCTCTATCTGCTCCATTTGGCGATCTAAATCTTGTTTCTGCTTCAGCGCATTTACTCTAAGTCTCGCTTCTTCCATAAATTTCGTTTTCTCTTTTATACTAGACGAACTAGAAGCACGACTGAATCCAGATTCGGATGGGGACTTTGGTCTTTGCTTGTTGGCTCTCCACTTATTCAACAAGTTTTCTATCTGCCACTTCATGTCTCTCTGGTTTTCATAAATATCCATTAACAGTGTCCTCCTCTCTTCGTCATCTTCAATCTCCATACATATCTCGTGGGCATCGACAAACTTCCTGAACGCTTCATTGTACTTTTGGACACTATCTTCTAGTGTTACCACGTCGACTTCAGGGCTCTTCATCAATTCTTGTACTCTGTTCCAATTCTTCCTCAGCTCTCCAAGATATCCTGATCTACTACGTCTATACCGAATCGCTCGTTCGGCTCTGACTTCTTCTTCGCCAAATTTCTTTGGTTCTCTAACTCTCGAAGATCTTTTAACATCGGGCTCTCGTTGTTCAGCACCAAAACCAACTAAATCTTGCGTTAATGATGGCTATGTCACCTTTTTTCCACCATTCTCTACGCTTGGTTTTGCTGACACTGCTCCCTTAATTTCTTGGAATTTCTGGTTGGGCTCCCTGTGTCGCACGTGCGATTCCTCATGTACTTGTTCGTGGACTGATTTTACTCTCTCAAATCTCTCTCTTAAATCTTCACCAAATTCATCCAAATCTCTTCCATCCTGGTCGTACATCTTCTAGTTTAGATAATTTCGGCGATTTCGATAACCAAAGTCAATGATAAATGACATTAACTTCGAATGAATGTAGTCTCCAACTACATAAATAGTCGAGCCTTCGTACACATTGACTCCAACATACGTATTTATTAGCTCCAGCTTGACAATTATTCGACAATTACACGGTAGATTGTACGATTCGCTACAACAAACAACTTATAATTAATAAGCTTCACAAAAAGGGGCAAATTAAAAAGAAGAAAAAAAGAAAACTACTTACAAGTTAATGATGCACGCTCGACTGATTCTTGATGTTAAATATTTATGGCGCCTGCGGGGCCTCTAGTCTGCGGAAATTCTTAATCTTACAATCATTATTGCCGTTAATCAAAGAAAGACTGAAAACAATGAAGTCAGAAAGAAAATGGTTAGCTAGATTAAAATGGCGGGAAACTGGTTTGGTGGGATCGTTATTGCGATTCTTTGGTTCTTTGTTAGAGGGAAGAACTCCCTTGACCAAGAAAGAACGAAGATTACGATTACGTTCATAAGAAAAAAAAGGGCGGTTGTTGAAAATAGCAGAAGTGCGAGTATCAGAGTCAAGCAGAGAAAAGTTGAGGAGTAATCATTTAATATACAAAACATTTGAAATACGTCATTGTTTTCCCCATTGCTCTTATAGAAATAATTGCAAGTTAGTTTTCCCATAGGAGCCGGTGTTTCGAATTACGAACAACAAATAACCATAAATGCCTCCTCATACGTCACAGCATTAGCATATGACATGGAAAAACCTTCATAACTTCAAGAAGCCGCACTCAAACTATGTAATTTTTTCGGGTTATTCAACATCTTACCTCTTGTAGAATCAATACTGAGAATATTGTCAGAAGGGTGATAGGCACTTTAAATATACATACGTTTATCTAAATTGGGCTCCTTGTAGCTGCTTTACGTTTTAGCAACGAGATCGACCACTTAGATTTGATAAATCAAAATAAGAATGACAGTGTCAGGCAATATTAATAACTAATCCAATGTGTGGCTTTCTTGTTCGATAAATAATTAGAAGACAATTGAGTAAAATGAGTAAAAGTGGAATCACAAGTGCAAAACATCTAAAAACAAGGAAACGGCTTAATAGAAAAACGGTTTGTCATTATATGTGTCTGTTCTCTTATTGATTACAGTTTTCAGCCAATCAGCGCGCAAGGGATTTGTATGCTATTTTAAATTGGGTATCGTATCGTCGACATGAGTCGAAAATTCATATTTCGGTGCCTGGGATAATACAGAAATTAGAGGATTAAGGATATGCGATCGTGCAATTGTTATCAAATTTTTTCTTCCAAATTTCGCACATATTTCTCTTAGTGCTAGGTGAAGATGAAAGTTGAAGATAAAAAGGCTTTATTTAAAGGAGTCCAATACAATTTTCATCATGTTCTCGAGTCCTTGCAAATATGTTTTTCAAAGTTTCACATAAATTTGCTGTAAATTCACGCATTTTGAAAATCTGGCGCGAATATGATATTTGATGTATTTTGCAAATGTCTAGCAAAATTGATGCAAATAGATATATTCGCAACTTGTTTTCGAGTCTTTCCAAATACCGATTACCAGTTTTCCGAGTTTCATAATTGAGTAACAAATTTTACAGTCGGAAAGAGAAAATGTAAATTGCACTATTTTTATCATTCTCGCTTAGCCAATGTGAAGCGCTTGTAAAGGATCATGGTCCGGGTACGTTTGTCCACTGTCCAAGGTACTTTTAATTTGCGCGCGATATCCTGCCTTGCTTTGATTGGCTGATGCACATTTCGAATTTAGGCGCCATTTTGGTTCAGTTACATGGATTGTTCTTGGATAAATATGCTACTTTTTTGACATAATGCCAGAGTAAAATCGCTGAAATTCATACCCTGTTCCAGAGCAAGATCGCTGAAAATCATACCCTGTTTCGGTATTGCGAAAATGGATATCCTGTTCCAGAGAGGAGAGAGCGTGATTTCATATACCCTGTCTCATAGCGAGCGCGATTTTATATACCCTGTTCTAGAGTAGAATCGCTGAAAACCATACCCTGTTTGCGGCACGTACCCGTATAGCGAATATAGGGGAGTACCCCCAGGTACAAGATGATCAGGATATGTAACACGCTACTCCAGCAGAGTACCAGATTCCTTAAGACGATGGAGAACTGAGTATTTAACGGAATTACGAGGTGGTCAATAGGCAACAACGACAGTTAAAATTTATGTTACATGATTAACAAATTTACATTATATACCGTTTAAATCGAGGCAATACTATGTGTTCACCATATTGATTTTTTTTCCAAGCGGGAATGGAGGGCAATCAAAATCTAACTGATTTGATGTCTTAATCACCCTGAGGCTTAGAAATTGACAGGTATAAACTCTTAATCATGGAAAGAGAAAAAGAATGAAGAAAGAAAACCACCAAAAAATAAAAAATAAAAAGAAATGTAAAACTTTTCTAACCTGTAACACAGAGCTTCATATCTTCTTGTTTCTTTATTGTCGTTACATTAATAATCCTATCCTCAAGACCGAAACAGCACATTTTCACTTCCTTCTAGACCCAAATTTGGAAGAAAAATAATAATAATAAAATTAATAATTTCATAATAATAATAATGATAATAATAATAATAATAATAAACCAACTGAAGGACATAGACCGACGCACAAGAGAGATAGTCAGAAAAGAAGGAGGAATGCACCATCACGAATCCATCAAACTACTCTACCTAACAGAAGAACTAGGAGGAAGCGGTATGAAAAGCGTTGAGGACACTTTCAAATTAACAACAATCAAAATGGCTAACTATATCAACAACAGCAAAGACAAGAGGATCAAGCATGCAAGAACGCTTGAAATGAATAGAATCGCGCAAGGTAGAAGGTCAATTTTCAAACAGGCCACCAAGTACGCAACGGAATATAACATCACGTGCGACTTTGATGATACAGGCACTAAAATACCTACAAGTAAAGACCCTACACCTGCCAACGAGATCAAAACGATAACCTCACCTTCACCAAAATCAATAAAAGAGCTGCTGCGATCAAAGATCACAGAGAAGTATATAAAAGAAACAAAACAGCAGACATGCCTTGGAGCCTACACCAACCAACAACTCCAAGACAAACAGATTTCACCAACAGCCAATCAGATCCTGAAGAAGTGGAAAAACATTCCCGATATTGTCTACAGCGTAAACAAGAACATACGCCAACAATTACTACCAACAAAGACATACCAACAAAGCAAAGCACAGATGACCATCACAGACACCAAATGCAGAATGTGCCATATGGCTACAGAATCAACAACACATGTACTGAGTGGCTGCTCAAAGATCGCCCAAAGCCTTTACACAGCCAGACACGACAGAATGCTGAGACCGATATACCACTGTTTGCTGGAAAAGTACAACTTTCAGGAAAGCGACAATGGAAAGCCATGGTACCAACAAAGTCTACCATCAGCAGTACTTCAAAATGAAAAGGCAAAAATATACTGGAATGTACCCTTTCAACTTGAGAAAGCTCCAGAAAACAGTGCCAATAAACCCGACATAGTTGTAAAAGATAAAGAAACTAATGCTTGGACACTATTTGAAGGCACAGTTTGTCAAGTTGGTAAGATTGCGGAGAGAACTGTTGAAAAACAAGAAAAATACACGGAACTACGTGCAGGTATCAAAAAAGAGTGCAAAAGCTCAAGTGTAAATCAGATTAACATAGTGTTTGACTTCCTCGCAGGACATCACGAACAGCTAAGAAAAGACCTAAGAACAATTACAAATACAGACAGGGAAGTGAACTTTCTTATATAACGATGTCAGAAATGGATTTTAAGCCAGAACGTTAATATAGTCAAGAAGTTCTATGAATATGCATAAGCTGAAGAAAGGATTGAAAAAAAATGATGAACTTAACCCGCCTAGACTTAGTCCGCTGGTCAATGTAAACATGATATATACAGACAATTATAATATAACTAGATTATTACGCGCGCTCTGATTGGCCAAAAACCAGTGAACTCAGTATTTCCCCATGGGCTGCACGCTCGCGCACGCTGATCTCAACGGACGCTCGCCTTTTTTCTCTAAATTTTCAAACCCGATGGCGTCAATAGCGCGCGCACGAGCGAGATGTGTGATATAACGCGCGCGCTGATTGGCTGAAATGCCTAGGAACTATTTGCCCATGGGTCGCACGGTAGATTTTTGGTCATATTATAAATCAGTTAGACGACAAAAAAGCGCTCGCCCATATGGCGATATAGACGCATTTGAGAAAATATAAAGAACTCTTAACAAGCTAGAGTGTGACTCGGCTTCGCCTCGTGCCACTCTTTCGCTTGTTAATCGTTCTTTATATTTTCTCTCGTGCGTCTATATCGCCATGGGCGCGCGCCTTTATGTCGTCTAACTGATAAATAAAACTTGCCATAATAATTAATAATAATAATAATAATAATTGAGATTATGAACTTTAGATCCTATGCTCTTTCATTTTATTTTTGTTTATAATTATCTTAAAATATTAAGCATTGGAACTTTAGTAGCTTTGGAGCGAGTGTATTTTATTAAGACATGCATAGACTATTAAGGTTTATTTAAATAAAATAATAATAATAATGATAAAAATAATAATAATAATGAAAATGTTAAAATGATGCTACTACTACTACTGCTAGGACAACAAATAAAACAATATACCCTCTAAAAGTCATTAAATTTTCCTATTTTATGCCACAACTAATGAAAGAACGTAATCTATACTTTTCTGATACAGCACTAGTGGTTGTATCTAATAAGCAAACTGAATTAAAAATGTCCCAAAGGTTTTTTAATGAATTATTGCGGATTTTAACAATTCGTTTACAACGTCTGTGTTACACGTTGCGGCAATGAAATATACCGTTACGACAGGGTCACTCATACTGTATATATTACTTAACCTCTATTGTTATTGTTGTTTTTTGCTCCTACCTGACAAGTTAATATGCATTTGAAGTGTAAACCAAGTAAGTATAAGACGGAATATTAGCAGAAAAGAGTCCATCCTTTTTAACCTATGTAAAAAAGATTAAAAAAATAGTGCTGATAAGTATAAATCAATCATCATTATCATCAAGCTGCAAGCAGCAACAATCTTCCTGTACATGCTCAAAATCCAGAATGGCGGCAACCAGTTACAATATAAAGATTTTTTGGCATGTTTTGACATCATAAACATGGCCTTAAAGTGCCTATGACCCCTAACCAAGAGAATATTAAGTAAGAGAGCACATCTCCCATACATGGGTCTGTAACCATGAAAGTTTCTTGAAAATCTATTTTTAGCTGCGCGCGCAAGCCTGAGCTATTTTAACATGCGATCCCTTATTGCTGCTCAGAGTTGTAGTGACTTCCATGCGAGGGAAAAATGTTTAGTTCCCGACGAGAAGAATGCCTTCAAAATTAGTAAAAAGTTGAAATGATTAAATTATCATGTGTTCTTCATGGACGAATTAAACATTAACTTAACAATTGATGTAAAAGAACATCGAAAAAGATCAAATCAGGATGGTTTTCAGTCACATACGAACAAGCGCTAAAAACAGCGAAGACGCATTGGGGAAGGAAACCGCAATAAAAAATACGATGAAAATAGCGAAAAACCTACAGTGAATACAGCCAAAAAAGTATTTACTGTAGTGTTTTTAAGTAATTAAATTTTTAAGTAATTAATTTTAGTGTAATTAAGAAGACAATGAACAAGACCAGTATTTTGTTTCACACACGAATCAGAAAAACTATTTGCACCGAAATGTGCCGAAGAAAATTTTCTGTTTTCATAGAGGAAAAAACTACAAGAGGCACTGAAGCGATTTTTCACAATTATTAAATATGTTTAGCTTGCCAAAATACGGTGTGTCAGTTTATGCAAAAGACATTTTCCATTGAGAATAGGCGAATCAATGAAAAAGTTTGACTATTAAAACTAGAACTTTCTTTCAAATTTTGCATCTTGAATTTTCGCTCCGCCTCAATGTTCAGGTATTTTTTTCATAACTTTTCAACTTCTAAAGTCCCAAACAGACAATAGAAATACAATCACAATATCGGTGAAGTACAAAAAGTGAATCAAACTTAGTATTTGAGGATTCAAACTAATAAAAAAGAGATTATTTTTACCTGATTGAAGGGCATTTTACTTGCGATTTTTTCTGCCAGATGCTCTCAGTTCGGCGTATTTGTGCCTTTATGTTTTATTCTTCTATTCCGAGCAGCTTGACTGTTTTCAGCTATCTTAAAACCTCTTCTTTTTACTGGTAAACAACTGATTCCAACAGTAAATGCTAAATTTTCTTTCAAGTTTAAAGTTTTTTAAATTCTTGACTCAGTGAATTCAACAAGTTTGTTCATCGAAAATCCGGCTCTTTCGTAAACGAGTCCAATCTACCTTCATTTTAGATATCCATTAGATAACTTGTCATTTTGAAAACACTGACGTTCAGGTCCGAAGTACGTGTTCTTGGGATGCAGCAATATTTACTGTATTTCAGTTTAGGTGGAGAATTGTGGAATAACTTACAGTCTCATCTATAACTGCAATCAACTCCAAAATTATTGAGTCTCAATCGAGCGACCACTGTTTTGATTTAAAAACAAGCTTGAATGATTGAGTGAGTGATGAGCTGAGTATTTTTTACATATGCTGTTATAATGGATTCCTTCAAATACCTTTCAGAATTTCTCAAGGAATTCCTCTAAACACATTTTCTCGTCAAATTGAATAAAGTTTGGTTTGTCAACTGCGTGAAGCTTGCTTTGTCACTGCCGATCTCTTGTGTACCTATGACATCACTACAACTCTGACCAATCAAGATTCGCATGCTAAAATAGCTCAGACTAGCGCGCGGAGCTAAAAGTAGATTTTCAAGAAACTTTCATGGGTCACAGGGATATGCTCTCTTACTTCATATTCTCTTGCCCCTAACTCAATGTTTTCAGCATTGATTCTACATCAAGTTAAAAGTTAAATTAATTGATTAGTTAAATAATGGGATATCCTCCCTGATATTTTTTTACAGAAAGTCATAGTGATAGACAACTCGAAAAAAATATCAGGGATGATATCCCATAATTTTTGATATGCTTTTGATATACTTGTATATATGCACAAATGGTCAAATTTATGCAAAACATAGTATGTGTATATATATATATATATATATATACATATATAAATACATATATAAATACATATATATATACTGCGGTTTGCATAAACTTTGACCATATATATATATATATATATACATATATTTTATACACTCGATTGCAGAAACGTTGTAGTATACAATTATGCATTTATACAAATACCTAATGAGATGCATAATGCAATTTTACTTTTTTAACCCTCAAAACCAATTGATTTATAATCCGTATGTTTTTTTCGGTGGGCAACGTTAATGACATTGACTGTATATGTATTTAGATATAAATATAATATTCATTAATAATTCATGAGCGTTCTGTCCAATCCGGACTCGCCATTTGTGTCATATGCAATTACTTGTATACAAGATACATATCCAAAGAAACTAAAAGCATGGGGAGGGTTTGAATAGCTACCAGGAAAAGGTTGGGATTGATGAATTATAACAATACAATATTATAATAGATCTATTCGTATTCTGTATCAAAAGCGTACTGAAATGTCAAGGTTAAATGAAAACACTCGTAGCAATATATTCTTACACAATTTTTAATATTCATAGTTTGGCAAACTAGCTATCTGTTACATTGCTTAGTAATGTAAATTTCTTTCATCTTCTTAGCCTGTAAGCATTACACTTACAGATAAAGTCCACTACTGTACAATTATTGAATATTGCGTTGCTTGCAAGTTCATATTAACACTAGAAGTAGATGGCATTTGAATTTATATAGCCAGAATATCATCTGAAAGTCAAAAATACTGAATAAAAATCGTAACCAAAAAGCCTCATAATAACAACATCGATGTTTAGAATAAATTCGCAAAAGCTCACCGTTTATCACTCTTATTCAGCATGTTTAATCCCTTCTAGGCATTGACTTCCAAAATGTGCCTGTTTAGGATAAAGAGTTTAGGAGGATATCGGCCACCAGATTTGTTAACAGTCTCTCCAATGAACTTTGTCATTCAAAAGTTTAAACTTTCAGGCGACATTTCAGTTATCTTCATTGTGAGATCTTGAATTTTTTGGATATCGTTACATGAAAATTCCTCCTACCTGGAACGACACTTTTGCCATTCTTCAAAAATCTTTAGGCTCCACTTTTTTTCCTATTTTTGGTGTTTTTAGGCGTTGTATCTTCCAGCCACAATTTCTCTTCTTGTTCAGTCTTTGGCTTTCGAAAGCGAGACATTTCGAAACTTGCTACAAACTGTCTGCATCGATCCGTTGCTGCATAGTAAAATTGTTTTCATGCAAAAACCTTTTTCACTTTTCCAAGGGGATGTCATTTTCACCCGTGATTGACTTCGTTTTTAAGAACATATTTTTATCAATCAAGAGTGCATTGTACGATTGGATTTAGCTTCTATTTATGTTTCTTTTGAATCACAAAACCTTTAAAACTAACTACTGAATGCCTTTTTAAACTATTAAAGCTCAAATGACATTCTCAATAAATTAATAGTTTACAATATTCGTCACAATGTCGTATGGGATATACAATCACTCGCCTTCGGCTTGTGATTGTCTATCCCATACATCATTGCCACAAATATTGTAAATAATATGTATATATTAAATTAATAATAAATTAAATTATAGAATATTGAATATAGAAGCATAAGACGTAAATTGTAACCAATGAGCGCGCATGATTTATTATATTAACTTATATATGCCACTGTGAATTTCTCATTCTGGATATATATATTTTTAAATGTCACAGCATTCCGGGTATGAATCTCAAACGCCTGACTGCGAAATGATAGCTATGACTATTATTTGAGTTTCTTTAAGATCTGATAAGTCAATACCGATAGCTTTGCAGTTAAGCATTTGAAATTCGAAGTCGGAATGGGAATGTTACAGCCACAAACCAATCAGCGCGTTAGTTATTATTGCCCTAACTAGCAATCTGATGGACAAGGGGTATTGAGAATTGCACTCCCCTAGTGATTTCACCCTGGTATCTACTGTATTAAATGGTATCAAATGCTTGAGCTTGTTCTTCGGCCAGATCGGTATTAGCTACGAAGGTCTGAAGACGCTTTTGAAATAAAAATGATTGTCCGTCTGATTATCCACAATAGCTTCACTTTCGCGACACTTAACTTTCGTTCTCGGATTCTTAATATTTAAAGTCATATATACTTTGAAGCACAAAAACTACAACTGAAAATGCACACCATAAGTAAACTGGCAAGAACAACATGCCGGTTCCATGTCGGTAAGTATCACAGCAGTCCTAGCAGTGCCGTCATCGTAACAGGGAAAACAAGGTCCAAGGCTACGGACACTTTTAGCGCTTAGAGACATAAGCACACTTTGCCTACATGAATATTTTCTCACTTGGATTATATATATATATATAAAGAACACCACGCTTATCCAAAATTCATGGATTTTATTAAAATATAATTAAAATACGGGGTGAAAATTTGATTTTAAAGGGGCGCTTGGATGAAAACGCCCCAATTTTTGACGAAGTCCGAATAATTGAAGTATTCGGGGATAATATGACTCAATTAATATATATATTTAGGTACTGCCTAAAAGCGGAGCTCCCGATACGAAAGTCACAGGGAGAACAATTTGAATGAAACTGAAGGGTAAAAATAAGATCGGGGAAAAAATCTTCAATTATTTTTTATTCGAGATGAAGATAATTTCTCCCATAATAAAAACCATGCAGTGAAATCAAATCGAAGTACACTACATTGTTTGTTTGTTTGCTTGTTTTGCGCGAGTATACTCTCCCACTTAGGAATTTTGTCCACAACTCACCACCACCCCCAGGGGCTAGTTTTGTTCTTTGAAGACTCTTCGACAACGTTTTCCAAGGCCGACTGTTTTAGGCTTTTAATCTATTTTACTTTAAAAAAACGAAAGATAACTACAGATAATCCAATACAAAATCAAGCTTAGTGAAATTTAACCCGGATGTTCTTTCATTGAAATCGAAAATCTGGAGATTTAGGACAAATCAAGGCTAAAAAACTGACTTGAAAACTGGTTAAGGTGAGCAGGAAATATACTTACTTAATTACGTCTTTTACAGAACGAGACGAAGTTTATATTCAGTTAAACTTGACAAGAACAACTGAGACAAAATAGAAAATAATGCAAAAGGCAATGCAAAATACAAAATGACGAATTTCTTGTCAGTAAATTGGCGTTTTTGAATATATTTTAGCATATGAGCTTTTAAATTTGAAAGACATGTTTCGACTTGTCACAAAGCCATCTTCAGTTAAGTGAAGCTAATTACAATTCACAAGGTTATACATAGGCGTTTTCAAAAGTATAAAATTACAACGGTTCGAAAATTCTTAAAACAAAAGATAAGCGTAAAATAAACAGTAACCAATATAAAATTACATATGAATAGTATTGTTGAAATTTTTGACCTCAGTATTAAGCTCAGGTTTACAACTATCGATGAAAAGAGCTTCTTTTATTTTCAACTGATAACCAGTGACAGCAGAATCTGTCATCTTAAAACATTCAAATGAAACAGATTCCTTACAATTGGGAGAAGAAGCTAAATGTTTGAATACATGTGATGACTTATCCGTAAAAAGGTGCTCATTGATACGTGTAGAAAAATGGCGAACAGTTTCACCAATATAATGAGTATTACAACCCACACAAGTAAATTTATATACCACACGTGATGCAAGAGCAAGAGGAATGGGATCTTTAACGGAAAACAAACAATTTAACTTAAAGGAAGAAAAAACTAACTTAATATCAATATTTTTACAAAAGCGTTTAGACAAAAACCGTATTTTTTCTCTGAGCAAAAGACGAGTATTTACCAAAGAAAGGTAGCTTAAAATATTTAGTTACTAAATAAACGTTTTTGATTGTCTTATTATCAGATCTAGACTGCTTGTTAAGATAGTCTGTGGTAACTTTATCTATTAGATAAGAATGAAACAGATTACGTTGTAAAATAGTTTTGATATCATTTACATCCTTTTTGAAACAATAATCAGTACTGTTAATTTTAAAGGCTCTATCTATTAAAGTGAGAATTAAACCAATCTTATAGGAAAAAGAGGTAAAACTACTGAAATTAGTGAGAAGACCAGTATAAGTTTTTTTACGGTGAATAGAAGTAACACAATTATCAGTTAACTTGTTAATCTTAACATCCAAAAAAAAAAAGGCAATTGTTAATTTCTTTTTCAAGAGTAAATTTAATGTTAGGATGCTGAAGGTTAAGATAATTGAAAAAATTAGTAGCGTCAGTCTCATTATTAAAAATGTAGAAAATATCATAAACATATCTACGATAGAAAAGTACAGAATCAGGTTTATGGTAATTCTTAAGCCATTGATCCTCATGAAAACCCATGAAAAGTCTCTACTAATACCGAAATTAACTACCTCATGGACAAGAAACCAAACGTTTCGGCGAAATGAAAAGGAAACGTCATTAAATGCTTCAAAACAAAATGTTTAATAAATTTACCTAAAATATTTAATCATTTAAATAACTTTCGTCGCGCATTTTTTAATTCAAAAGATCAAAGATTCGTCAAGAGTTTTTTGTTAGGAAAGTCACTTCTTAAGTTTTAATTTTCATGTCGTTTTAGTAAACACTTCGCTATTCGAAATCGAAACTAAATTTGCCCATGGTTTTCCAGGGTCTACGTATATTTAAAAAAACATGCTAAAGAATATTGTATTTAAAATGTAATAACTAAGACCGCATCATCAACATATTTAAGCAATTACAACAACAAGGAAAAAAGTAGTGATCTATTAAGTTATATTTATAGATATTCCAGTACCCAGCAAGGAAAGGAGATTCAGAAGAACAAATAACATTGCGTCACAACAAAATAATTCCAAGTATTGTTTCTTTAATCCAACCTGTCTTTCTATATCCAAGTGATAAGACGTCTATATTTGCTAAGGTAGGTTGGATTACGACAAACAAAAAAAAAGTTTTTTTCAACGTCTTTTTTTTTTCCTGAACGGATTTCAGTTATTCAAAACTCCTTGACTTGATGGATTGGACGTTGATATGCAGGCAGAAACATCGATGTTTTTAACTTATTAAAAACACTCGGTGCTTAAAAATAACGGCTCTTACCTTATTGGGATTACCTTATTACCTAGCTTGGGAAATAGAAAGACGAAGACAAAAAAGAAAACAATCAAAATAATATTTTTTTTCTAACCTTCTCAGTTTCAGTCCTTATCTCATCTCGATTTCTTCGTTATTGGAATTTAAAATATTTCCCTACAAAAAAATGCGAAACAACCCGGGGATTTATTTTAAAGAATTACGCTGAATGACCATAATATATGCAGATGTGCAATTTAGAGTGTTCAGACCATAGTTATCTCTTTCTTTGAAAATCAAATGTAACTGGAAAAAATTGGTTTAGTCACATTCATCAAATTCAGCAGAAAATCGAAATGTTACTTCTTAAACAATTCGTCGTAAATTAGCCTTTTCTTAAACGAACAGGGGACTTTAATTGTGGAAATCTCGTTAAACCCGAATAAAAAACCGAAACTATTAAAACATTAATACTGATAAACCGATTAAGAGTCGCGTATTTTTTATTTTCTTCCTTTAAGCGATAGACACTCTTTCATCGTTTCCTTGCAACATTTCTCTTCACGTTAGAATGAGCAATGGCTAATGGCCAATCAGAATTTATTATATAAAATCGCGCAATTTGCGGGGGATCTAGAACTAGCTTTCAGGCGATGTTTCGCAGACGGTATTTACGAAAAAAACTCCGGATGTGACGCAGGCTACCCTAACCCTAACCCTAACCCTAACCCTAACCCTAACCCTAACCCTAACCCTAACCCTAACCCTAACCCTAACCCTAACCCTAACCCTAACCCTAACCCTAACCCTAACCCTAACCCTAACCCTAACCCTAACCCTAACCCTAACCCTAACCCTAACCCTAACCCTAACCCTAACCCTAACCCTAAGGCACAGGTAACCCATTTCAGAAGGAAAGAGTACTGAATTATTAATATGTACTATTCAGTTGACTCAGAGCCGGGTTCCCAGTGATTAAAATATTGTGTATTTCCCTATTAAAGTTTCTATTTGTGGTCATGGAACTACGAGGTTCAAAACTAAAGGGGTTCGAAACCCTTTTTGTGTGCGGGCTTTTAATTTCATTTTTAATTTTTAGCGTTGCACATGAAAGCTAACAATAACTGAAAAATGTGCTTCTTCATTTCTTTTTATTTATCATCGTTGTCTAGATATGTATGGGATTTTTTTTGATTGAACGCTATCACTTGTGGTTTATAAAAGTTGAAATAGAATTAGCTTTTGTTTTCACGGCATACTTATATGAAGATTATCAGTATACTTTCAAGTTTTTCAATGGTGTGGAAGATCGTGCGTTAATGAGGATTGTGGTGAAAGAAGACTTTATAAATGAAATGTGTGTGACACTTAATTTTTTATGTGCAAAACGTGCGCTACATTCTCCCTAAGTAATGAATTTACAGGAGAAAGATAACAAGGAGAGGCTGGCAAAACGCCGTACTTTTTAATTAACCCAAAGAAAAAACTATTTACCCGCCTACATTTACGTAATCTACGTTCACGAGTTTGCTGGAAACAGTTGAAAACGGTGAAGAAGGGTGAGAAGGGTGGCTTTTGAAAACGTCGACGTTGGCATTTGCAATGGTGCGTCCGTTTTTTTTTTTTTTTTTTTTTTTTTTGCGTGCGTAGACAATTATTGACACTCCTGCGGTTTTTTTCGTTTCGGTATGGACAAGCAAAAAGAGGTATGCTATCAAAACGCTAGTATCGGAGCGCGGGAATCTATAAGAGAATCTATAGCATGAATGTCGTCGGGGCTAGAACGGATACTTCACCACGCACTCCTATCTGAATATATCAAAGTTGGGGTGCATGTTGCGTCATAGCTGCAATTTTTCATCATTATCTTCCCTTGCTAGATCAACCAACCTGACGGCTGTTTCATTGCTATTTTTATGTCAAGGGATTCTGAGTCATGTGATAGCATCCCAAGAATAACTTGTGCTTGAAACACAAATGAATGCTTGAATGCCAACAAAAAACTTTTTATTATATAATTACCTATGAAATATCTATTTTTCTCTATTTCGAAAAATTGATATCTTCACACGTGAAAATAACACCATTGAGATGGCTATTCAAAAGTACACGGAAAGAATTGCCTGAAAAAGCCAAAACATAGTTCATTGATAATTAAATAATAAACAGAATATTACATGGCCGCTTGGATATACGAATTTTATCTTCTCGTGTTGAAAATCTCTCACTCGTTCGCTACGCTCACTCGAGAGAGATCTTTTCGATGAACACTTGAAGATAAAATTCGTATCTCCGCGCGCCCATGTAATATCCTCTATATATCTGAATTTTTGGGTATGATACGATTTCCTTTCGTCCTTTACTACTCTCTGGCTCAAGCTCCATTTTCTCTTATTTAACCTCTACGAATGCTCGTCTAATTCATATAGCTTTCTCTTATGACATGTTATCAAACGCCGTGATTGCTGTCTATTCTTAGACTATCGCGAAGTAAGCCGCCCTCTATTTGTAGCTATATTGGAGAGCGACGGACCTTTCTCGACTTTGTCGCTCGTAACATTGTCGTGCTCGACAAATTCTCGCTTTGCAAAAAAAAAAAAAAAAACCACTCGGTAGGCAAGAGAGGTTGATAAGTCTAATGTATTACTTATCTAAGCAAGCTTAAGTCGGAGTCGAGGTTAGTAAAATGTTTTTTTATACTAGATATATTTAATTTTAACAACGCTTTAATGTTATTACCATGATCTGTGGTCTTTGTAGAGCATCAAAAATGACACATTTCCGGGTGATTTTATGAACATATAAGTAATGTATGAGAAGCAGATGATGGAGGCATAGACGGAATTGCACTTGACACTAATATAAGGATTCTTACCATAACAGACTTCCAGATGAACTTTGATAGCTTCATATATATGTAGCTATTCGTTTTCTGTTTTCTGTGTGCTATTAATTTTAGCATCCAGACATATACACTCGACTACAATTTCCGTCTTAGCTTCAATCTTCTGTGTTTTTATCCCGACAATGGACCTTACTTTCATTTGATAAAAACCGCGCATTAATTTTCAAATTAGTGATTTTTTTTCGTCCTCTTGCACGTTATTGCAGACTTATACACTTAGGTTTAGCCTCATTTTTAGCGGCAGAACTGATATATTCACAAATACCAATGTTAAAGTAAATCATGTACAACTTCTCAACGATACAAACAATAATGAAATTCAAGAATGTTTCCTGGAATACCTCAATATCTTACACAAAATCGTGGCTAACCCTGAGCAACAGAGAACTCAAAAGTGGAGAATTATGTTACGACTAATCATGTGTTTATAAGTTTGACAGATGTCTGGGGTATGAAAGTGAATCGTATTGGCCATGATTTACCGTATCGTATCAGGCTTGAGAAAGTATAAACGCTGAGTCGTACTACTGTAAACAGTATACCGTATTTCTTCGTGTTGTTCGGCTCCACAGAGCTTAAATATATTTAAGAAAAATAAAAATGCCCAGGGCCTGTGCGGCTATGAAAGTGGTTGTTTATTAACTGTTTATTAACGCAATTTTGATTAATACAAAGGCCGTACGTGCAATAATGATTAATATTCTGACTTTCACTCTCGTGAGTGAGCTTGTTTAGCATAAAATGCAAAGCTTTTTTAAATAACTTGAGCCAAAAAAGAGAGAGATAGAGAAATAAAAGAAAAGGTAACAATGGATAATCACTAAGTTATCAAAGGAGAAGTGGAAGAAGATGCCTCTCTTCTGTAATAATAACTCCGTTTATCTAGAAACTGTATTCAGCCTGTTCATCAACTGAGATTTGAAGGATTTGACGTTCAATAATAATAACACCAACTCTCGAGTCCTAAGGGAACTGTCATTATTTATCGCCTGAGGGAGGGGGGTGGGGGATTTTGGGGGGGATCAGTTGATTTTCGAGAGAACAAAAGGGGGATCACTAAAAATTAAATTTGGAGGAAATTATAATATTTTTTACATTTAAGTGTTTAGCTTTTGTTATATTAAAAATTTGGTCTGTCGTCACATCTATGCTATTATCAAAACGTATCGCAATTTATAAAGCTCCACATAATATATTCTTAATATTTTCTGTTCTCTATTTGTTTTTGTTTGTTTCTTTCTTTCTTTCTTTCTTCATTCACGTATTAATAATTAATATTGGTTGGTTGGTTGGTTAGATATTTGCAATACCTATATGGATCTAATTGGATATCTTGGAAATTATATTAAGTTTAATTTTTAGAATATTTTTAATTTTTTGGAAAAAAATTTTGGTTGGTTGGTGGTGGTTGGTTGGTTGGTGGTTGGTTGGTTGGTTGGTTGGTGGTTGGTTGGTTGGTTGGTTGGTTGGTTGGTTGGTTGGGTTGGTTGGTTGGTTGGTTGGTTGGTTGGTTGGTGGTTGGTTGGTTGGTTGGTTGGTTGGTTGGTTGGTTGGTTGGTTGGTTGGTTGGTTGGTTGGTTGGTTGGTTGGTTGGTTGGTTGGTTGGTTGGTTGGTTGGTTGGTTGGTTGGTTGGTTGGTGGTTGGTTGGTTGGTTGGTTGGTGGTTGGTTGGTTGGTTGGTTGGTTGGTTGGTTGGTTGGTTGGTTGGTTGGTTGGTGGTTGGTTGGTTGGTTGGTGGTTGGTTGGTTGGTTGGTTGGTTGGTTGGTTGGTTGGTTGGTTGGTTGGTTGGTTGGTTGGTTGGTTGGTTGGTTGGTTGTTTTTGTTTTTGTTTGTTTGTTTTTTTTTTTATTCTTTTATTTATTTACATTAAATCACATAACTAATGAAAAAAGATATAAGAAATTTACCTAGTACAGTAATAAACTTGTAGTTGATTAATTAGTATAAGAAATATATAAGAAATATACCTACTAATAAATTAATAGTTGAATAATTAACTGCTCATATATGCCTAGCTTCAAATAGTTAAATCGCTGTAAAATATAAAATAAAATAAAGTCTATGACTTGATATTCGAGATTGCTTCATACTTTTGACGGACGAAAATCGTATCGGAAAATTTGAATTTCGGAAGATTTACCGGAATCGTCGCCATTATTACATGGAAAGCTCTACATTACAATCCGACAAATTAAATGTATAACAAAAAAATTGTCAGATTTAATATATTTTTTATATTAAGGCTTTATTTTTCAAAAGTCAATAAAAGTTAGAACGTCTCTACAAGTCTGTCGATTGGAACAGAATAGAAGTCATACCGAAAGTCAATAAGGTCTATATATTGTATTTATTAGATCAACTTTTACTCCCAGTGCAAGATGCCGGCGGTGCGATGAAAATAACATCTTCAATGCCATTCAGGGAAGCGCTTGAGTATTTCCTTGCATTTCAACCTGAACACTCAGGGGAACAAACAGAATACCAAAAAAATGTCTTTCGTTAGGCCGTCCTTCGTGAAAGACATGGCCTTAGAGTAAATCTGAGCAGTGTAAAAAAAAAAAATCAGAATACGTCGCCCTCCGCCCTGACAATGTAAACCTAGAGACATTGTTTCTTAATATTTGTAATGACATTATTAACGACAATAGCAAATGCAGTGATGGTACCCTTATTCTCAAAATGGAGAATCTACAGAGAATTGTTTCCACTATGGATTCAGAATGAAATAGAATTTGCCTGTTGTTTTGAGTTGTTTTAAGATCAATATTCTCTAGAAACGAGATGAAATGCCTTGGTTTTGATCCTGACAACCTTCCCTCTATGACTTCAAGGGCTAGCTTTGTAGTCGAAGAGGCTAAGAATGCTAATGAGGTAGCAGTTGATTTAGTCCTTTTGCGCTTAAATTCTAAGAAGGAACTTTGTGATAAGAAAACAAATTTGTGGTCTTCCAAGACGCTTGAAGAATTACAAAACGAGATCCAGGAGCTCAAAGAAAACGTCTAAGAAACAGACAAGCTACTTCGATGCGAACCAACTGATAGTTGTTATGAAAGGAAGCGTCAAATGCTTAAGCGCCAAGCTTCGAGTCTTATGGAAAGTAATAGACTAAAAAGGCGAAAGTTATCTAACCAAGGTCCCAAGTCTAAGCTGTATGGGGACGATGAGGACTTTATTGCAAAGGCGGTAGATGACAAAGCATCTTACCATGGGAGACGTCATGATACGATCCTCTACAATGGCCAGAGAGTAAATAAGAAGAACCTGCTTTTACTAGCAAACTACCGGCTGGCTCAGTGTGTTAAAAAGTTAATTCGATCAGCTACTACAGTGTACAATAGGGCGAGGCTACGAAAGAAAAGAAGCCTGCAAGCCAAACGCCATAAAGGTAAAGGTCTGTTTTGTTGGAAGAAACCTCCTAAGGGCAAAGAAAAAAATAACGAAAATACGCACTACCAGCGTGCTCATGTTAAAAACATAAAAATGCGATTCTGGGGTGCACGAAATGCCAAAGCTAGAGCGTTTTGCTTCATGAGAAGCAAAGATGACAAAGCTCACCTAAGACCTGGTACTTCAGAAGGTTTTGATAAAGCGCGAAATCTTCGAGTCTTGACACTAACGGATGACGACCAGGCGAGAAAGTTGCCGAAATACGATTGGCCAGAGAAAATGGTCTACGTGACTCCTGGTTCTCATCGCATTTTTACTAAGTCAAGCATCATGACTGAAACTGATGGAAAGCTTATCACGGAGGACGACCGACATTATGTGGTTGTCAGGCCCAAGAGAATAGTTGGGTCATCAGGAAGCGTCTGTCCAAGTGAAAGGGTTCGCTTGCGTCACGAGGACCCTACATACTTCGAGGTTGATCAGAAAGAAACTGCCAACGCGTATTCTCTGGGCTTTCGCAAATGCTGCTCTAGATTCCAAGATGATATTTTTCTTTATCATGACATGACAGAGCAAGACGACTTAAACAAAATTACAGGAGAACATAAATGTAAGTTTTACAGGTATGAAAAACAAAGAGCGGGGCATCTCAAATTAAGAATAAACAAACTGTTGATTGGAAATTTGTGAGACAACCGAAATGTCACAACACAATAAGACCCTGTTTGCCTCTCGTTTGATTCCAGTCACCAAAGACATTTTAAATGTCATTGACGAGCTTTTTGAAGATAAGTTCTTCGAAAGAGAGTCAAGAGTCAACATAATTTTGAAAGTGAGTGATGCTTGTAAGCAAAGACTCGACATCATCAGTGATTTATGCTTACCACACGTGAAGCCACAATGGGCAGACTTAACAGACGCTGGGCCAGGAGTTGGAGTTTTGAATTATGAAGAAAGCTTGCGTGACGCAGAACTAGCACGCATTTACAGCTCCGATTACAGAGTACGATGTCATCGATCGAGAGGTGATAGCGGACAAGGTGAGGCCGAGCGAACGAATTCGGCCATTTCGGACGGTGGATGGTGCAACGCTTGAGTGGGAGAGGCATAGAAGTTTCGAAGATCTCACAGAAGAATAAATTAAGAACGTCTCTCCACACTTACGAAGAGCACGAAAAGAAGCGGATGGAGAGAAACGCTTGGCATGTATGCAAAATGGTTTCTGAAAGGATTGACGACCCCAGTGCTTAACGAATATATTAATAGTAGAGTGAGTGAGCCTCCACAAGAATTATTCTTTTTTTAATTCCACTGAGCTTAATACCTACCGCAGTGCTTCAGTAAGCAATAAGATGCAAGTACCTGGCGCGGCATATTTCACTAAAATTGAGAAGTTTATTCAGGATCACTATATCGCAGGAGAACTTTTTATGGAGTTCTATCGGGATTCATGTAAAGAACAAAGAAATGACAGCATCATTCTCTGTTCCTGGTGTAGCTGCAATAGATGGGTAGGGCCAGAAACAGAGAGGATTCCCCAGCCCATTCAGGACAAAAACAATCCTAGGCATTTCCTAAATGTTTACCAGAAAAAGTCGACAGGCAGGACTTTAGATGACTATATGCCAAGAAAATGTCTGAAGGACTTGCACGAGAAAAAAGCTATTAGCACCGACGATTCAGATGCCATTTCGAGCTTCTGTTTGAAGTATAATGTAGAAGAGGAACATGTGGTAGTCTACATTGGTCACCTTAATGACATAAATGCAAGGAAAGATATGGGAGCGGCCAGAGAAACTAAAGAACGAAGAAGGCAAATGGAGGAAAGGGAGTATAAAGATTTTGAATGGGAAACACTCATTGAGAGTGGTAAAGTGAAAAAGCTACGGTACGAGAACTCGACCTGTATCTGAAGAAGCATGCTCTGACCTGAAAACTTGATAAGATTAAAGCCATCCGTTGCTATCATTACCGAAAAAAATGTCCAAGCCCAGCCTATCAATTGTCTAGTGATAGAGAGGGTGAGTCCAGTGACGATAAGTGTTTGTTCAAGTGACGATTCCGATGTTTATTGGAGTGATGATGAGAGCTGCAGTGACAATGATCTTGTCATCGCTGATTCAAGTAGCACTGTGCCCATAATAACTTTCATTCCAGACGAACAAATAATTGACGTTGTACAAGCTCCGTAAATAGAAAAAAATAATAAACAAAAATTTTAAACAAGTGAACAAGTTAAAAACAAAAAAGGAAAGAGTGATCAGAACAACAATTGTAACAAAAGATTGTAACACCAGTATACCTGATGTATACAAATTACGGATGGACTTAAATTCATTGCGCTAATTTAAACGATGTGAAGAAACTGCAGAGAATACTGAGTAAAAGTCTATTTGACAAGGACATGTCGATTTGAAACTGTAAGTACCTTAGTAAAAGAAGGAACTGATGTGCATTTGTATGGGGGGATCACTGAAGTTATCTCTACCCATGAGGGGGGATTACTACAATGTTATAATAATGCTGAACGGGGGATCTGTTAAATTTTACTGTGCCTGCAAAAAATCTGAATCAACTGCTAGTAGATTGTAAGTCATGCCGGTTTTCAAAATGGATATAATAAAGTGGTAATTGAACTTCGTGTGGTGCAATTTTGGTCTGAAATGAAACTTGCAATTACAAATCGCACTCCTTCTACGCGGTCGTGCGATTTTGTAATCGCGCATTTGATTTCAGACCTAATTGCAACCCACTCAGTTCATTGCAACCCACTCAGTTCATTTACCATTATAAATAGCACTAAAAACGAACATAAGAAGGTTTATTTCAGGGAAGATTGTTATCGTTTTTGGTATTATTTGAATACCATATGAAATGAAAATAATCATTCTGTAAAGCAGTGGGTGTGAAAGCAACAGACAAGCTTATGTTTCTTGAAGTGCCCAGACACAAATATTTCTTCAACAGGATAATCAATAATGGAAATCACTTTATTCTATATATATTTCTAAAATTCCATACGATAAATTTGTGTTAAAAAATCTCTATGCTCTATATTTTAAAGGTGAAAAAAGCAATACGACCAATCAGCGTTGAGTACAGCATTTTTCACATGTAAAAAATATAAACAATCAGAATTGAGAATTGACTAAACCAACAAAACAGAAAACGAAGAATTGTGACATTTGGATGGCTTCCCTCCAAAAGCAAATTGGCTTTTTTATGTAGCCGTATGTTGTAGTTAAGAAAATGGCGAGTCGTTTTAGTACCACTTTAATATCCAATGATTGAATTTATATATTCAAAACCAAGCAATTAAACAAAATCAAATTAAGTAAGACTAGAAGAGACCTGGCTTTGTTGATTAGATACCTGAAGACCAAAAAAACAAAAACTTGGCAAGTTCAAGTTGACACTAGTGTGACATGCACAATGCTACATTGTTTAAAGAGCGTCTTGTTATATAACGTTATGACATGTTATGAAACGCTGCGAGGGATTTTAATGTTGTTGTACTAGATGTATGCCTAATAAAAGTTTTATTTCATTACCACGATCTGTAGTCTTCGTAGAGGATAAATAAGGAAACATTTCCATTTGAAGTTATCAAGATATAACTCATGTACGAGAAGCAGATCATGATAGAGGGTTAGACTGCGTGGGATTGATAATTGATAATACAATGATTCTTACCACAACGGGTTTCCAGAGGTACCATCATAGTCTTTAGTAACGTAGTTTGTCTGTTTGTTTTCTACTTTCAATTTTAGCATGTAGTAGAACCATACACTCAACTGCAATTCTGGTTTCAGCTTTCAAACTACACAATGGATCTACCCTACCCTGCGAGTAGTCTCCCTCGCATCCGTTTTTAGTGTCGGTCGTCACGCAACGCTTCCTCCCCACAAACGGCTGCTTGCATTCGAACTACATTCCTTTCTCATTGTTTGGTCAATCACAAGACGGGTTACATATTTAGAGAACCGTTCGCGGACTTTTGATCTGACCAATCACCGTGCAGCTTTTATTTCGCATTCTCAACTCGTTCATAGAAGAAGTTCATTAAAGATGTTTGATCAACGGAATTCAGGCTGGAAAATAAGTGACTTTCCTTGACCTGTAGGCAGAGAAACAAACGCGTCGCCTTTGCCATCCATAAAACTTTCTAGCGATTTCCTTTCCTGAATAGTTGGTTGGAATTGATTTTTGCTTGATAAAAAGCGATTTAGATCGCTTTCGAAATTACACTTTGACATGCTTTTCGCTATTTTGCTTCACGACGAGGGCTCAATTTTGGTTATCGCCCATATCTTTTAATACAGACTCGCGCATCAAGACCAGTTTAAAACAATATGAAACCTGAAACCTGATTATCCAGATTCTTGGATAACGGCACTACAAAAGAAATTTCTGCAGAGTTTCCTTTCCTTCTCTCGTCCGTAGAGGAGGTAAAAGGAGACTCTGCTCGCAGGGTAGACCTGTCTACTCACGTACCAGCCATGTTTATTCTCATGAGCCTAATTAATAATTAATCTGAATAAATTTATGGCTCAGCCACTAAGAAGGCTACCTCGTTTTTGAAGTCTCAATACGTTATCAGGAAACTATCTTCAATTTTGAATATAATTGAAGTTTTAGATCTTTGTTTTGCGTCAATTGCAAAGCACTAACTAATTAAACCAAACTCCTTATCCTGTTGCGCATAATCGTTGTTTCATTTGTATATGAGTAATAAATGTACCGTTGCCAGTCAACGACTTTTCATATAAAACTATGTTTTCTGATCCATCGGATGTGATATATCAAACAAGAACACGTCCGAGTGTATCACTACATCTTTTAAAATCCACGAAAATGATAACGTATAGGGCAAAAAATGCAACTTAAGATACGTAAAAGATACGCATGGAATCTTACCACTGGACTAGACTCTAATTGCCCTATTTCACAATGACGTCACTTCACTAACTGACCCATCTATTGTATAAACGCAAAGGATCATGGTCGTCGGAGGGGGTCAAATCAACGCAAATTCACCGAAAATTGTTCTAAAACACGCATCAATCCACGAAGAGAAGTAGAATAGCCAGCAAACGCTCAGAATATTTTTGGCACATATTTTAAAACACATCATATCTGAAAACCGGGCCATTTTAGATTAAACTGTTTCGCTAGGAGCAAATTTTGTTGAATTTGCGATTGTATTTGGCAGTGCCGTCATAGTGAAAATAGGACAATTGTTTATCAAGACTCACCAATCACCTGACTAAATGCGATCTTCTGATTCGTTGTTGAGTAACACATTTGCATATTAAGACCCCTCACAAAAACTTGTTTCTACGCTTCGCGTATCCACGAGTTAAAAACTTCGAGAAACTGTTACGGATCTTGGTTTCAAGTCAGGGATGTATTTTAGACAGAGAAATATTAAATTGTGAAATAAAAAAAAAAGTGCACTTACACTTACATACTTCGCGCGGGAAAATTTTCATAAGTACGCACGATTAAGAATTTTTCTTTAGTAAAAACGCTTTATTGATTGATGGCGCATTTACTATAACTATCGCGGCAAAATTTGTATACTAAAATATTAGCAAGCAGAGACGCGGCAAAATATAATCTTTTATAGACTTAATAATGATAAAAATTTATTGACTTGCTGTAGTGCCTTTTAACATTAAAATGATCAAAAGCGCTTGCCCAAATCGACCTCTCTTGCGGGACGAGGAGTATTTTTTTTATTCCAGCGCAGCAGACGGGCAACGAAGTCGAGAGAGGTCGATTTTGTATCGCTTGCAGGAAATTCATTTGCGCTTTCCACAATTTTCGAATAAACACCAAGAATATCGGCTTTCATTCAGTTTTAGAAAAAAAACGTGGTTGACAGCAATTACTGACGATGCTGGAAGCCAACAGACACTAAAGAACGATATTTAGTTCTCCAGTGAGTTCTCCAGTGAAATAATGCCAGACTTCTGAGTACTATTTCAGAGAAATGCAACGAAACGCATTTTGAGACTGGTTTTTCACAGGCAACCCAGTAAAAATTATACGGCGTCTGGTATTTGACACCTCTTTGATTGGATACATAATAATACATTGTCTTTTGCCTAAAATAAATTTGAAAACAAACCCTCAGATTAGAAAAGAACTCGGTTGCTATTAAGACTAAATTACTTTTATCAAAAAATATTAACTATGGTCGCACGGCATACAAGCTTGACACTTCGTTTTGATTGTTTTTTTGTTTTTTTGGTAATGCCTTCCTGATCTCATGGTCTCGTCTAGTCTAATGTCTCGTCGCTGAGAACCCCACAGATTTTAGCGTGCAGCACTCTCTTTCAGTTTGTTCATTTCGCTGTTCTGATGCATACTTGGTTTTCGGCAAAATCGAAATAGTCTACGTCCTTTTGATCGACAGTGAATGCTTATGGCGTACACTCGGGGCCAAAAAACGAACTTCCCATTTTAATTACATTGTACTTTCTGGTTTCTTGGTTACGTTATGTAATTGACCTGCAATTTTAAACATAAGAGGATATTCAATAAAAAGTCGCTTAGAAATTTTATTCAACTTGTTTTCGTTCAAGCCTGTATGATAACACTAACAGATTTTGTTGTTGTTCGCTGATTTTTTTATGTAAATCCGTATAATTATATCCTGACATGCCGTAAAATAATAATTTTTCAGTTGTTCTCGTTAAAGAAAGTTAAACATACCTTTTTATGCTTCTTATGTTCGTTTATAGTATTCTTCTCTAGTTCAGGATTCCATTTTTTATTTTTAGTTATTTTATATCTGTTATATCTGAAGCAACATGCATCGATATATAATTTCCTTGATTCTTTTGAAATAAATAATCCAAAGTTAAAGCAATGTGCGAGTATGAGCATGCTAAGTGTTAGCCTGCACTGAAGTTTTAAATCATTAAAAAATCTGATTTATTGATTGATGACAGTACACTACGGGGAAATCGTTTTTAAACATTCTCCATTAAAGACGCAGTTGTGTGTATTTTTGATAAGTTGTTTGTTGTAAATTACTGCTAATAAGTTTTAAAAACTTCTGCTTTTTTTAATATAACTGTATATATAACCAGTGATTTTAACCATAATTGAGAGTAGTCCTACTCCCACACATTAATGGATGCAAATATCTGAGTATTTGTTTTCGAGAACATAGCAAACTACTATAAATAGTAGTATTGCTGTTATAAATAGCATCTGAAAGCGTCGGTGAAAGTGACCTAATTTCAGCTTCTTAATTGTAGTAAATACGGAATACAATGACCTTATAACTACATAAGTAAATCATGTTGCCAATATTTGGAATAATGCTGGCAGTGATACCATTGTTTCTTTTGTTCCCTTGCTTTTCCACCTTTACATGCAGTAACAGGGCCTCCTCAGAAAATTCAAAAGTGAAATATATATTTGTTAGTTTTGCATGATTTTTCAGTCCCTGTCATGCTTTCAGTCTACCGCAGAAATAGACTGGTGTAGAAATAGGAGGGGGGAAAAGGGAAAATGTTTTCTTCTCTTTTCTTAGGAAAGCGGAAGTTAAATGACCTTCCTGATGCAGGCCATTTCCAAGTAGGATATGCATCGACTGTAGCCATGCAGTGTATAAGAAAATGTATTGTTTTAATTGTTTTTACAATCTGCTAATTTGGAGTACATATAACTTATATTTTTTGTAATAATTTCGAAGACCTTTCTTTCACCGCCAACACTAAATATGCACAAAGATGATTTTAGTAGAATGATCGGCACCAAACTTTATTTTGGATATACCATCGTCTTCCGCCTCCTTTACCTAGTTTCCCCTTTGACCCATAAAAGCACAGGTAGCCCAAGCTTGGTTTCTGTGGTGTCATGTTATAAGGAAAATTATGGGGATTCATCAAAAATTTCAATAACATAATTAAAACGTGAAATGAAGCCTCGAAAGTTAACCCGATCATTGAGAAATAACACTTCTTTGGCTCTGCGTGGTTATTTTTTGAATTTAGCCCGTTCTAAGGATTTTTCCCCACCAGTAAAAAATAACTTACTGGTGCGGAAAAAATCCTTAAAACAGGCTAAATTGAAAAAAATACCACACAGAGCGAAAGAAGTGTTATTTCTCAATGATCGGGTAAAATTTCGAGGCTTCATTTCACGTTTTAATTATTTTATTGGAATTTTTGATGAATCCCCATAATTTTCCTTATAACTTGACACCACAGAAACCAAGCTTGGGCTACCTGTGATTATAGCATCCGCTTTTTCCAAGAATATTGTTATTGCGATTCGCAACAATACAGTAATATTTCACAGAAGGAAGGGAGCACAAAGAAACACAAGTTCATCGATAAATATAAAGTATTTCGCTAAGCCATGCAACTATGCTAACAGGCAACATTGGTACTGTCTTCGTATTGATTCTAGTCAACCCGAGTATAGTTGGTGAGTTTAATATGTATGCAGCACCAACTGTCTAACGTAAAAATAACAAACGCCCGCGCGTTCCATCCAAACGAGTGACATGACTTATTGTTGCATGAGAAATCACTAAAACACACAAATAATGTGAAGTCGAGATACACGACCGATAGTTTATATCCAGGTAACGTTTAGTACTAAGAGTCTAGGTGGATAATAATAATCACAATATGGAATGGCGAACATGTATAAACATTAGTTCTCTGTTTTTCGCTTTCAGAATAATAAGTAAACAAAAGAGCTAACTAAATTATAAAATTCATTTGCTGCAAACAATAAATACATTTATTTGGAAAATAATACATATATAAAAGTAAGTCACCATAGAAATGCAGGCAAAAAGGTCCCAAGATCAATACATAAAGCAGTTTTTAAGCTAACACAACCAATAGTTCAGCATGTTGTGATTGTCATATGTCGTATGCAGCAGACTAAACTCGATTTATCTTAGCAGCACACTAGTTAAGCAGACTGCCGAAACCCTGGAAATTCTCACTTCCCGCCGGAATTCGTCTAGTTTGGTGTGCTGCTGTACTTATGGGATCCGAGCATGGAACTTATAGGTATTGATATAATGTGCGACTGTGGACAGTCTGTGCTGACTTGTGGACGACTTAGAATATGTACAAATTGTTTTAATCAAGAACCTACAGTGACCTTAGTAGGTCCTCTCAAGTGCTGCAATCAAAAGATGCGAATACAAGAATATACTTCTGCTTTTTGCGACTCCTGCGGTAAGAAAATATTCAACGCCGTACCGTGTGCGACTATAGACCAATATTTTGCTAACGGGGGTCGTCGGAGAACTCCTTAAAAGAAAATAAAGTACGTATTCAAGGTCGTTATCCCGTGTACATAGATGACCAGACGAAGGACAAAATTAAAGCTAATCTCGAGGAATATACGGCACAGGCCTTGAAGAAAACCTTGAGGAAATTAAAGCTAAGTTACTACAAGGATATTTCTTACATCTTATCTAAGATTATAGGAGATAAAATACCCGAGGTTTCTGTTTATACCGTGCTCAGAGCCGAGCAGATGTTTATTCGATGATATAAGGATATTCTTTATTATCCTGACGTGATCTACGAAATATTTCATAAAATAGATCCCAACCACCCCCTCTTGGAATGGATTCCTAGGCGGTGCGATGCATAATACTGTGATGCGCACTTTTGTTCTTCCTTTATGAATTTATTCGACATGTTGGTCAACGACTGGAGTTAGCATAACTTCTAGACAGGATTAAATTAAAACCCGTCTGGCTTTCTTCAAAACAAACATTTATTGAGCTAGTCTTTTCTGAAGCTCTGTCATAGCTTCTTGGTAGTTTTTTTTTTCGTGTTTCTTCAGATAAATCTTTCCCGACCTCTTTTTTCTTTCGTGTCTCGGACTTTAGCGCTTCGTATTTATTTTCCTCGGCTAGGATCAAAGCGAATTCGACGTTGTCGATCTTCCTGTCACGCAATGCTTTCGAAACCAGGTCACTGATCGTATTTACTTTCGATCGTGACAGCGCTATTGTAGTGCCATGTTTTGAAATCTTAGTCGACAATTTCTTGATGACCCCCGTGCTGGTAGCTGAAATAATTCCACACACAGCCCCAACACTCGCCAAAGGAATACCAACAATTATCCCCGGTCCTGCTAAAGACGTTGCCATGCCTGTTCCCGTGAGGGCTACAGACATAGAGCCAGTAACTATTGCTAATTTTTGCAATATGCTTCGTGTCCTGACATATTTTTTTCTGACTTTCTCATAATGTTTTGTTTCGTTTTCTAAATGAGCCAATATTAAATTTGCTTTATTCAGACGAACGTTCTCAGCGTTTAATTCGTTAGGCACGGTAGGATACAACTGTGGAGCAGTTGGTTGTATCACGTCTATTATATACTAATGGATAACACGGTTGGACATCCTTTTGATGAGCGGCCAAATTATGGTGATTACTTTAGTCAGAAAGATCTAAAGGACATCCTTTCACAGATGCAGCATAATTTGGAGCCCGAACCTCAAGAATCTAAGGAGCCCAAGCCTAAGCACATTCCTAAGATCTTACCACCTGGTCATGTCGAACATAAATATAAGCCTGTGCATGTTAAGGCTGCACCAAAGCCCAACTGGCCAAATGAATTGTTGTTTGTTACTAGCGCCTATCTGATACCTGCGGTTTCGTTTGACGAACATCCAAGCTTGGACCTAACGTTAAACGTGCGGGTTTCTAACAACCGCTCATTCGTTGCTAAGGTGCGAGACATTTTCAAACACGTTCCTATAATTCATACCACAGCTAAGGAATCTCACGAATGGTTAAGAGGTCCTAACATGCGATACTGGCCACAGCAACTAAACTTTGCGGTTTGGTGTGCCACTAGCGGCTGCGGCATAAGTGCAAACTTGATACAGAGTAACTTATTTTTATATACAATAATTCAATAAAAACCAACTAACAGAAACTTTTAGTTTACGTGAGAAATTTACGCAAAACTTTTAGCAACACTTTTAGGCCATACTTTGTTGTATTTTTAGTATTGATAGGAATGGCATTTACTTTCATTTTGAAGCAAAACGATTGCCGGCAGATGCCATTATGTTGCCGACTCAATATTCCGAGATTCAGAGGTGAATATCATACCATATTCAACTCCAATTAACTAATGAGCGCGCGCGTTCTTAGGAAGTACACAATGGTTTTTGCTAATACCTGATATTCCGGAAAATCACAAAAAAAACCAACAACAAACAAACAAACAATCAAAGCAAAACAAAAAAATAACTGATATATAGAGAGTCCCGTGCAAAATTAGAGGGTTTCGCCCTTCTGAAGTTCCAAAAGGTGTATGGTACTTCAATAAAATCGTCGTGAAGATTATTTAGCGGTTTTTGAGCGCGCGCACATCGTGGGCTCATATCGATTGTTGAAAAGAAGTCAGTTAGGTCTGCTTAGGTTTATTTATTTTTTCTCTTTAAAAATTACATCTATAATGTAACATTATTATGTGAACTAACAAATATATTCTTTCTTCATTGGATAGATGGGAAAGTTATGCTAACTAATTCCCCATCAAGGATTGAAGCATTCGCCGGAGAAACAGTGAGATTCAACTGGAATTACACTGTCGGTGACAGGAACATGGACTTTGGACATTACGTCTCTTCGCCAGTCTGGTACTACTATAACACTGATGGTACTAAGTCGGTCATAGCAGTTGATGATGGGTTGCATGGTTGGAAGTGGACGTTAAGTCGACGAACATGTCCAACAAGGCTGTTGTACCCTACAGTTCGCGTTAGTAAAGAGTCAGTCGCTACTTTGGTGATTTCTAACGTCACAATGAATGACAACGGATGGTATGGAATATCTTTGGTGCTAAGAATATCTCCTTCAATCACTAACAAAGTGGAACTTGTAGTTACAGGTAAATCGAAGCCTGAATATCTGAGAAAAAACATAGATTTTATGAGAGATTTTGATCTTAAGAGTAGGTCTCTGTAAGACTCAAGCAAAGTGGGAAATGAAATTTTTTGACCACCCTTGAAATTTGGTGTGTGAGTTGGCCTTTATATGGGATTCACAAAAACAACAACAATTTGGTCACCAAATGTATTGTTGCCATGGAAACGGCAAGTGTTTTATGAGACCTTAATTTCCAATTTTTGGAATAAATTAAACCCACTTGAAGGTAAAATTCAATGCTGTGTTTCTCATACATGTTAAACTTAATTTCCTTAAAACCTTCGTCAATTATAAAGTATCTTTTCTAGTTTAGAAAAATACCAAGTATTGTTAGTTTGTTATTTTGTGCATGAAATATTCGTGCCTTCAAGTAATCGATGTATCAACTGTTTTAGCAACAAGATAAAATGGTCAAAATGTTTTTTGGTCGTTCTCCAAAAGTATTGCATTTCTAATATAGAGGCTTGGTGGGAAGTTTTCTGAAACATTGAAGTTACCAAATCGTGCAAAATCTCTGCGGGTACAATCATCTTTAGTCCTTGGATAGTCAAAATATAAGGCCTAAAATTCAAAATGTCCTAAATTCAACCATATCAAAGCTTCGAAAATTAGCACCAAAAAGATGCCAATAAGCTAAACAAGCATTAGAGGTTGAAGGGTAATACCTAAATAACAAAATTCTAGCAAAAAAAAAAAAAAAAATGTTCTAGTCTGCAAACAAGGTAAAAAAAATTTTATTCAAAGTAAGCAATGGGTTATTTGCAATTTTCGTCATTTTAAACCTACCTTTATCGTTTCATTGTGACTTTTTTGGCGCTCAACTTTCCAAATTTTCACAAGGAAATGTTTCTTGGAGACTCAATAAGCATTTAGCGAACTAACCTTGGTCGTAAAGAGCTAAAATCCAAGCAATAATTAAGTGGTTCTATAAAGGATTACAACAGAATACACAAGTCATCGAATTCTCGTTCGAAGCAATACAGCATTTATAGTTTCTTCGAGCTTCAAAATTCCTGTATTTCGTGACAGAATTACCTGTAAGCTGTTATTTAACATGAATGCTGAACTTTTGAAGGCTACAAAGTATAAAAAATATGCTTATTTTGAGAATATTTGAAAGAAAGAATTCTTGATCTAAAGTTGTTGTTCTCATTTTCAACCGCTGACCGGAAGTATGGAAAAATGAATGAGACAAATTTTGTGGTGACCAGACATCTTCAAACATTCGGCCTTAGCAAATGTACTCACTTAGTCAATGAATCCGATTTATTACTCTGCCGCGCAGGTAAGTATAATTACAGGTATTTCATGTTCAGCCATTTGTTAATGACTTCAATTTGTGTTATGCCATTTATCGACCTTATTCTTTTCTACAATAATTAAAGGGGGACCAGCACGAAAATCATCCAAATTTTAATTCTGCTGAAACCTTTACTGGAATAACCCTTACAGGTCTAATAATCACTGGTTAAAGTTTTTTCTGATATTTGGGTGGGAAGTATTATATTTTACCAATTTTTATAGGAGTCTGTGACGTCATACACTCAACACTTAACATTGCTCCATACATTTCTTTGTATTTTGTAATCAAAATTTCCGCTAGTTTTATACTCAGTCTAACCACAAGTTCGAAAGTTAAGTTTTCAGCGGACCTTTGTGTTTAATAGAAAAAGAGTAAAACATGAAATTATTCACAAAGAAATGTATGGAGCGATGTTTGGTGTTGAGTGTATGACGTCACAGACACCTATGAAAATTCATGAAAATATAATACTTCCCATTGGAATATTAAAAAAATAATTTAACCAGTGATTATTAAACCCTTAAAGATTATTCGATTGAAGTTTTAGTCAATTAAATTTCGGAGGATTTTCATGTTAGTCCCCCTTTAAAGTTAATAATTTAGTTTCGAATTTCTAATTTGACAAGTTTATGTGTAAATAGTTGTAGGAACGGAGTTTTTAGTAGCGGAAGAGGGGGTATATCTTGTGATAAAGTATTAAAAAAACAACAACAAGTTATTCGAAGCATGCATGCCGACTACCTTGACGATCTTTCACTTCTGTTTTCACTGCGCTCTTGTCAAAAATTTATTCTTCGCATGCTGGTATATAATTTCCGTGCAAGTCAGGGGCGGATCCAGGATTTTTTCTATTAGGGGAGACATCATCCAGGATTTTCGTTTTAGGAGGGGGTGCACCCTTTGCTTACAAACTCAAACCCCAATAATGCAGTAGATAACAGCTCATCTAGGGATCTAGGGGGAAGGGAAACAAAATTCCCATGCACCCCTCCCCTAGATCTGCCGTTGCAAGTTAACCACGCAACAGGATTTTTTGACATATCACTGGAAGATTCTAATAAATTTGTATATGCAACCACCATCGTGATAAGCTTGGCATTTACTGGAGAGGATGTCTCTGGAATAGTCAGGTCAAATCAGAGAAAATCATCAGTTTCCAAACTTCCGGTCAGCGAATTGTACACATATAAGATTGAATGTTGTAATATGTGAGTTAAAATGGGCCATATTTGGCTGAACATGAAATACCTGTAATTATACTTACCTGCGCGGCAGAGTAATAAATCGGATTCATTGACTAAGTGAGTACATTTGCTAAGGCCGAATGTTTGAAGATGTCTGGTCACCACAAAATCTGTCTCATTCATTTTTCCATACTTCCGGTCAGCGGTTGAAAATGAGAACAACAACTTTAGATCAAGAATTCTTTCTTTCAAATATTCTCAAAATAAGCATATTTTTTATACTTTGTAGCCTTCAAAAGTTCAGCATTCATGTTAAGTAACAGCTTACAGGTAATTCTGTCACGAAATACAGGAATTTTGAAGCTCGAAGAAACTATAAATGCTGTATTGCTTCGAACGAGAATTCGATGACTTGTGTATTCTGTTGTAATCCTTTATAGAACCACTTAAGAGCAATTGTCTGTAAGCGTCGGCTGGGCCATGAAGGATAGAAAAATCGAAAATTTTCAAAACTCATTCGAAGAATACCCTCAAAGCCCTTATCACAAAAATATAACTTTTAGTTTCATCCGATCTTTTTTTGGCGAGTTATCGAGCATTTTATGATTTGACGTTCATCGACCGATTTTAACGGCTCGAGAAGGCCGATTTTAAACAGCTCTATACGACAACTAAACAAATACGAAACTTAGTCAATGCTTGTTTTCTCAATAAAGAATTATGTCTTCGAAGTATTCCAGTCGCTTTATCAAGTATTTCGAAAACTGGAATTTTTTCGGGTTTTTTTTACTTACCCCTCTTTCGACCAACTTTGCCGTAGTCAAAAATTCACATAATTCAAACCCCAAAAAACCCAATTGGTACATGGACTAGCCGGTTGGTTTTATACTCGACAGATAGACTGATATTTCGGCTACAAATTTGTGAAATAAAATTCTTGGGCACTTGAAATTGGAATTTTTAAGAGCGTCGAACGTTTACCCTACTTTCGTAAATATCGTGACCCTTTAACCTTATACATAACAACACGAAATCAACAACTTGTCTTTCAAAAATTGCGAACTTAAAAATTTACCGAACAATTTATTGCTTGTAATAAAAAACTAATACATTAGATCATATCTCAAAGTTTTGAAGGGTTTTCGAAGCCAAAAAATTCTGTTATTTTTTTAGGCCAATTCAAACACGATGACATGAACTTCAATCCGGTAAATAAACAAGCATAACAGAAAATAAACTAGCAAAAGCTTTTTACCAAGTTAAAAATGGCCTAAAAGGAGTTGTTAATCAGAAGTCAATAACTAAATCCAGCTAGAAATACCAGATCGCATCAGCGGCTGAAGAATAAGGATTACATCGAATTAATATGAGCAATCTCTGTCTCACTTCTCGAGCTCTATTGTCGGGAAGTCGGACGATCGCAGACGTCGATTACTTTATAATTAATGTCAAAGTGATTCCGACCAAGGGTAAAAGGTTTTTTTTTGTAAAAAGAAAAACCCATAAATTCAAGAATAATGTATAAATTAATGACTGGATATTTGAAAACCACAAATAGCCGAGAGTATTGGAAAGTTCGGGCAAAGTTTAAACTCATTTTGAAACAAAAAACTCGCAAGACATCAGCTTTAAAACTGGTTCCGACGGGACGGCGCAGCGCAACCTGTCATTTGTGATAATCGTGCAGACCGGCCAGCGCTCTCCAGAAACATGGCAGCTTGTAGCTATTCGACACTCGTTGGTGGTGATTGTGGTTCGAGTACTTTTAATCCTGGCAATGCAGAATGTTTGATAGTAAGCCAATGTAATAGAGACATCAGGAACCATCTGAAGTTGTTTGCCGTGTCAGATTCGGCTTTAGACACTGAATCAAAACTTCTATTAGCTCGAGCAGGTAAGAACTCAAAACATCGAGCGCTTGCATGAGAAGCGATTTCTCATAAATATTTCCTACTAGAATTAATGTTTCGTGCATTTGATTTCGATCTCAAGGTGTTTTTGACAAAACGGAAGAACTCTCTATTGGATACAATGTATGTCCCAGGCATCGTGACCAATTTGGTGTAAGATGGCGCTGTAACAAGAAAAGTTGCGCATGTCCCATTGACTGGTCGGGTCATGGAACTCAACCCCCAAAAGGTGATCGAGGCATTACCGTGGAACAATCCAAACGCCTTTTCAAGTTTACAAAAATACTGATACCAGTTGGCTCACGTAAGTCTTTATTTATTACACATTTTTGGTGGGTCTACAAACGTGGAGTAAACAATCTCCCACCCCCCCCCCCCCCCCCACCCACCCAATCTGAGTTGTGGACGTACATGATGACGAGGATAAACCAAGAAATAGTACACAGTTTTTGATGCTACTCCCCCCTCCCCCCACACACTCACACACAGAAACAAAAAAACAAAAAAACAAAAAAACACAAATCTAATTATTTTCTTGCACACTGTTCTTAGCATATTGCCGAAGATGTAGAGAAAGATTGCGTAAGGTTGAGGATATGAGGTTGTCGTACCAATGCAAGAAACTGGAAGAACAATCTGAGCGTCAAGAACAAGACACTGCCTTTCAGGAGGAAGAATCTCAAAGTGATCAAATATCAGAAATGGAAAACACGGAGGTACAGACTTCGTTGATTCACTGGTCGATAGATTAAAACCTCCGGTCCCCGGACAGGGCGGGGGATTAACCCGGCGTTACCAGGGCCTTGACTCGCATTTAACAACGTGAATGCACGGAGACAAGGGACACTAAAAGCGTACTGCAACAGTTTTGCCACTTTAACAGCATCAACTTTAAAAATGTCAAACAAAATTCTTTTCCCGCTTGTATCTGGGATAGGGCTGGAAATTTAAACTAGCTGAATGTTGAATTCCTCACATGTCAGGAATGGGGGTTTCAACTGAATAGTGCAATAATTATAACCTGCATTTCCAATAAGATTTGTCTTACATTGTAGATGACGTCATTTTTTCTTTTTAACTAGGAAAATGATTTTAAAGAATTATGCGCAGTCTTCAAGAACATGTCATTGGCGAATTTGTTGGACGAACCTACATCAAGCCCTTCCTCTAGTGTTGCTGGTAGCAGTCATGAATCGCTAGCGTCTAGTACATCAAGTGATGCTTGTTTGAACACAGCATCCCTTGCTGTCCGAAGAAGGAAACTAAATGAATTCCTGTCTTCTTGCGATCTACCATCAGTTGGGCCTTCTAAAAATAATTTTGGTAATATCACTTCAAGAGCCAAACAAGATCGCATCATCAAGACAAAAGATGCAGTTGTGGCTGTCCTCAATGTCATTGCTCCTGGAGAACCTGGTTTGCTGTGGGACGCACTCAAAGCGTCTCGAGCTGTTGAACAACTTCTCAACATAGAGAGTGATGACAACAAATACCTAGACGCCCTTGCTGAAACATACAGAAACGCCTCCACATGTGATACAAGGAGACAAATCTTGTCAATCATGGCGGATTTAACGACCCTAGAAGGACTTCGACAGTACATACCAGGACTCACTGAGTACAGGTTCAAAATAGCAAGAATGCATAGACTAAAATATGGACGGGGCGTTCCCTTACCTTTAGACAAAAGTCCAAGAATGCGTGTCAACATGGATCAACTCGATCATTTTCTATCCTTTATTACCAGCTCACACGTAATTCAAGACCTTCCATTTGGACAGAGATACTTACACCTTTCGTCCGGAGAGATCCTCGAGACTCCAAATGTCATTCGTACAATCATCCCTCAAAGAATCGTACAACAATATCAACAGTATTGTCAGGAGTCGAATTTCAAACCGTTTGGATCATCTACCATGCTACGCATATTGTCATGCTGCAGTGCAACAGTCCGGAGGTCATTGCAAGGTCTTGATTATTTTTCAGCTGAAGGGGCTAAAGCCTTTGATGATCTCTATGGCTTGCTTGACAGAGTAGAGGCGAAGAGTGGTGTTGATAGGAAAAAACTGATGTTGTTAAAGAAGGATCTGAAAGAAGGTAAACAGTACCTGAAGACGGACTATAAGGTAATCCTTTAATAAAACAAAGTTGTAAATAAACCCGTTCTGGGATACCTTCTGATTCCGTCTTGTGTAAATGTTGCGCTTTAAACCAATGACAGCACGCGAAAAATGCATCCTGTCGTTTGGTTATAAACCATATACAATATATAATATCTAATGAGATGCAAACAGTTTGCATTTGCAGTGGCGGATCCAGGGGAAGGGTGCAGGGGGTGCGCACCCCTCCCTGGTTCGACTTTGTGCCCCTATACTTCGAAGATAACCAATACAAAATAATGTTTGTTCCCTTTGATTTTAAGGGGTGCACCACTCCCTGGGTTAACTTTGTGCGCAGCACCCCTCCCTGAACAAATTCCTGGATCCGCCCCTGATTTGTATGATATCAATGATGTGGCTAGTCCTTTTTATGTTCTTGATTGTAAAAATGATGTTTAATGAATTTAATGTCTTCTTTTAGGTTCACATTTCAAAGGACTCCCGAGTCGCCGATCACTGCATGGTATACGCCCTAGGTGACAGTAAGAATAACAATTTAGAGTCGACTTGCTCACATGTCCATGATGAATTCTGTCAGCAGTGCAAAGCAATACAAAGTGCCCTAGAAGAAACAAAGAAAGTCTTGAAGGAAATTGAGTTGTCAAATGATGAGCGTGATGATTTGATGTATCTGTATGGTCAAGCTACGCAAGCCATCCAGGCCTGGAAATGCCATCAGCTCAGAAGTATCAGGCAAGATATGAGTCGTACTTTTATCCTAGACACGAGCCTTGATGAAAACTCTATCTTTTTAACTCAAGACTGGGCGATGCAATTTCTTCCTCAACGATACAGGGAAACCCAGGCCGATTGGTATGGAAAACGAGGAATCTCGTGGCATATTAGCGTAGTTGTCACCAAAGTAGGAGGGATTATAAAACAACAAGCATTCATCCACATCGCCAAAAGCTGCTCCCAAGACAGTGTTTCTGTTGTGCGCATGCTTGATCCTACTCTAAGAACATTGAAAACTGAGCATCCTGAATTATCCAAAGTCTTTTTGCGCCAAGACAATGGTGCATGTTACCACAGCTCCCTCATGCTGTCCAGCTGCCAACAAATGAAAGCTCATACAGGAATAGGTGTTGCAAGAGTTGATTTAGTGACCCGCAAGGCGGTAAAGGAGCGTGTGATAGGAAGGCGGCAGTAATTAAAGCACACGTTCGAAGATACATTAATGAGGGCTGGGTCATGATGTTAACACGCCAGAAGAGTTCCGAGAGGCCATCCTTTCTAATGGCGGCATACGTGGTGTCAGGGTAGCGGTTATCGACGCGAAAGTTCCACCGGATATTGACGGTGTTGGCCCCAAATGGGATGGAGTGAGTTTCTTGAACAATTTCGAATATACAAAGAAGGGTATAACGGCATGGAGAGCATACGATATCGGAATAGGGAAGCAGATTTCAAGTAAAAAGTTTTGTGAAGGTAATGTAATAACCGTGATATCTATGATTGATCAAAGTAGTAAGTTGTTGCTGCAATATTACGATCAGTCGAATTCTGATGATGCATGGCCATAGCTTGATGGCCGAAATGTCAAAACCATAACAATGAAATATCTTCTCATATATTCGTTCATCATTACAATTAAACATATTTGCTTTGTTTTAGCCTTGAAGCTAAATGATTGCCAGTTTACCGAGAAGTTTTCACCAGGAGATTTTGTTGATATTAGTACAAAGAAAAAAGCAGAAAAGCCTTCCCAGACTGTGAACTCCCAAGATTCTGAGCCTGAAGATCAAGGAAATAATCTCTTCACATGTCCCAACGCAGGCTGTACCAGCGAATATCAGCGCTATTTTGGTCTTGAAAAACATATGAGCTATGGAAAATGCCATCTAGCTCCTGAAAGGGAAACACTGATGGACAAGGCTAAAGTCCTGTATACGTCAAAACTTATCGAAGGCACCAGTGCAAACCTCAATATCAACCCCACAGTATTGCAAAAAGAAAGCGAGGGTGGAGCTGTGCTAGCACTTGGTTGGGCCCTGAAGACCTCAAAAAAGGCCAACCGTTTCAATGAAAAACAAACATGTTATTTAGATGACAAGTTTAAAATCGGCGAGGAAACAGGAAACAAGGCCGATCCTGCAGCAGTAGCAAAAGATATGCGCTTTACTCGGGATTCCGAAGGCAAGCGCCTTTTCAACATTGATGAGTTCCTAACTGCTCAGCAGATTAAATCATATTTTTCAAGAATGTCGAAAAAAGCGCGCCAAGGCGGAATGGATACACCAGATCAAGCTGATGACGATGATGATGAGTTAGCAGCAGAAGATGAAGACAGTTATCACAAAACACGTGAACATATCCTGCAAGAAGTCCAGCTAAACCACCCGATCGTCTACGACACCTTGAATATTTGCTCTTTATATTCAACGAAAAAGCTTACACACCTAGGTGTCTCAGTGTTGCGTTCTGTCTGTGGGCATTTTGATCTTGAGGTCGACCATATCCAAGTTCGTCGTAAAGCGCCTTATATCAATCTGATCAAGGAACTGGTAGAGTCTTGTGCATGCCAGGGACGGATCTAGAGGTGCCGAGTCTACCGAGATGCAACGGCCCCTAAATGAGAAAAATGCGATGGTCTCTCTTGATGGTCAAAATTGTTCTTCCAGTCAGTTCTTGCATTCAGCACATTCCTTTCGGCACTTGAACGACGTACTATCTCCCTTATACAATTTTTATCTGAGCATCTTCGGAAAATAAGTAAGGACAGAAGACAAGAACAAAATGGGAATTGCGTGTGTGGAGTGGGGGTGGGGGTTGCGCAGCCCCCAAAGTTCAATAAAACAACCAAATGCAATGAACCCTCATTGGAGAACTTTTGTGGTTATGAATGACAGGCGGTTGCGTTGTGCCGCCCCGTCCGAACCAGTTAAGCTGATGTCTTGCGAGTTTTTTGTTTCAAAATGAGTTTAAACTTTGCCCGAACTTTCCAATACTCTCGGCTATTTGTGGTTTTCAAATATCCAGTCATTAATTTATACATTATTCTTGAACTTATTGGTTTTTCTTTTTACAAAAAAAACCTTTTACCCTTGGTCGGAATCACTTTGACATTAATTATAAAGTAATCGACGTCTGCGATCGTCCGACTTCCCGACAATAGAGTTTGAGAAGTGAGACAGAGATTGCTCATATTAATTCGATGTAATCCTTATTCTTCAGCCGCTGATGCGATCTGGTATTTCTAGCTGGATTTAGTTATTGACTTCTGATTAACAACTCCTTTTAGGCCATTTTTAACTTGGTAAAAAGCTTTTGCTAGTTTATTTTCTGTTATGCTTGTTTATTTACCGGATTGAAGTTCATGTCATCGTGTTTGAATTGGCCTAAAAAAATAACAGAATTTTTTGGCTTCGAAAACCCTTCAAAACTTTGAGATATGATCTAATGTATTAGTTTTTTATTACAAGCAATAAATTGTTCGGTAAATTTTTAAGTTCGCAATTTTTGAAAGACAAGTTGTTGACTTCGTGTTGTTAATGTATAAGGTTAAAGGGTCACGATATTTACGAAAGTAGGGTAAACGTTCGACGCTCTTAAAAATTCCAATTTCAAGTGCCCAAGAATTTTATTTCACAAATTTGTAGCCGAAATATCAGTCTATCTGTCGAGTATAAAACCAACCGGCTAGTCCATGTACCAATTGGGTTTTTTGGGGTTTGAATTATGTGAATTTTTGACTACGGCAAAGTTGGTCGAAAGAGGGGTAAGTAAAAAAAAACCCGAAAAAATTCCAGTTTTCGAAATACTTGATAAAGCGACTGGAATACTTCGAAGACATAATTCTTTATTGAGAAAACAAGCATTGACTAAGTTTCGTATTTGTTTAGTTGTCGTATAGAGCTGTTTAAAATCGGCCTTCTCGAGCCGTTAAAATCGGTCGATGAACGTCAAATCATAAAATGCTCGATAACTCGCCAAAAAAAGATCGGATGAAACTAAAAGTTATATTTTTGTGATAAGGGCTTTGAGGGTATTCTTCGAATGAGTTTTGAAAATTTTCGATTTTTCTATCCTTCATGGCCCAGCCGACGCTTACAGACAATTGCTCTTAATTATTGCTTGGATTTTAGCTCTTTACGACCAAGGTTAGTTCGCTAAATGCTTATTGAGTCTCCAAGAAACATTTCCTTGTGAAAATTTGGAAAGTTGAGCGCCAAAAAAGTCACAATGAAACGATAAAGGTAGGTTTAAAATGACGAAAATTGCAAATAACCCATTGCTTACTTTGAATAAAATTTTTTTTACCTTGTTTGCAGACTAGAACATTTTTTTTTTTTTTTTTGCTAGAATTTTGTTATTTAGGTATTACCCTTCAACCTCTAATGCTTGTTTAGCTTATTGGCATCTTTTTGGTGCTAATTTTCGAAGCTTTGATATGGTTGAATTTAGGACATTTTGAATTTTAGGCCTTATATTTTGACTATCCAAGGACTAAAGATGATTGTACCCGCAGAGATTTTGCACGATTTGGTAACTTCAATGTTTCAGAAAACTTCCCACCAAGCCTCTATATTAGAAATGCAATACTTTGGAGAACGACCAAAAAACATTTTGACCATTTTATCTTGTTGCTAAAACAGTTGATACATCGATTACTTGAAGGCACGAATATTTCATGCACAAAATAACAAACTAACAATACTTGGTATTTTTCTAAACTAGAAAAGATACTTTATAATTGACGAAGGTTTTAAGGAAATTAAGTTTAACATGTATGAGAAACACAGCATTGAATTTTACCTTCAAGTGGGTTTAATTTATTCCAAAAATTGGAAATTAAGGTCTCATAAAACACTTGCCGTTTCCATGGCAACAATACATTTGGTGACCAAATTGTTGTTGTTTTTGTGAATCCCATATAAAGGCCAACTCACACACCAAATTTCAAGGGTGGTCAAAAAATTTCATTTCCCACTTTGCTTGAGTCTTACAGAGACCTACTCTTAATTTAATTTGTTCAAGTGGTCCCGGTTTGTGTTTCCGCACAGTAATGATCTGAGGATAAATAGATCGATCGATGGATCAATAGAAAAATACGATCAACCTGGCGGTAAATTCCAAGCTTACTACTTATGCTTAATACATATCTGTTGTCAGATAAAATGGCTCGTTTTACTAAAATGCCCTCGAGTACTTTGTTTGTGGCAAAGGGTAAAGCAGCGCGATTTGAATGGAACTACACTTACGATAACCGGAATATCGAGTTCTATCCAGAATCACCCATGTGGGCCTATGTTGACCAAAACAATCAATGGGTTACCATAGCAACGGTAAAGAAAGATCCGTCATCGTCAGCGGTCATAAATACGACAACATGTCCAGCAAGATTGTTGAATCCTACTCGAGTCAGAATCGAGCAGCCTGCTACTCTGATAATCTCGAATGTAAATGAAGCTGATAATGGGATATATGGCTGCATGTTGAGGTTAAGAAGAGAACTTTCAATAAACAGCACATCCACGCTGGTTGTGACAGGTTAGTCCTAGCTCCCTCCCGTTTGCACTAAGCCTGATGATATGCGTATTGCGTCACTGAACGCTTTTGATTTCCTTTCTCGTGCCGGATTTTTAAGGTCACAAGCATGCTCATCATAAAATGTTAAATATAATTCTCTCGGGTTGACCTCACATTGTAGCCAGCGTTTGACCACTATTTGAAGAAGGTCACGAAATTCAAAGACTTTTATCAGCCAAATAAAATCCAACACTTGTAACAATGTACCTATTTTTGGCTAGATCATCCAAAGGTTTTGCTATCTACATTGGCGACAAAGATAATACAAGAAGGTTCTTCTTTGAACATCAGTTGCAGTGCAAATGCTTCCCCAGTACCTTATGTGACCTGGATGAAAATAGCACCCAAGAAAAGGCTTGTGATCTCTAAAACAGTAGGCTGGAGTTTCTTAAAATTCATGGAAATCAAGAGAAACCAAGGTGGTACTTATGAATGCCAGGCAACTAACAATCCAAATGAGCCTTCAGTGACTTCAAAGATCAATATTTTGGTGATTTGTAAGTAATGCTGTAACCAAGTTGCGTATATTTGCTTGTCAATGTCATCGTCATCGTCTTTGGTATCGTCATCGTCATTGCGACATCACGTACGACATCGCAATTGCGTTCGCCTTTGCCATCGCCACTGTATATTCTCGCTACGCATTAGTGGTATTAAGCCACTTTCATCAAATGCAAATTGTTATTGTTTGTTAAATTCTTCGACAACGAAGATGGTATTTCCTTTTAACATCACACTAACAAAAAACGCGTTGTTTATAATATATCAATCAGCAAAAAAACGTTTATGAGTATCATTTCAACTGTGCGTGTAATTAATGAATAATATATTATTGATTAATGAATAATACATTATTGATTATGACTTATGGCTTTCTTTCTCTGAAGATTTTGAACATTCTTCCATACGTCTTGATAAGAATGGTGAAGCACAGATAGTTGAAGGAGAAGACCTGAATATCACCTGTGCAATAAGCCCAATATGGCTTGACAATGTCATGTGGGTTCCTGTACCCATACACGAGTCCCTAAAGTTAGAAAGTGTTAAAGTTAACAGCGGCACACTGGCCATTCGGAATTTTTCTCGAAGTCAACAAGGAAAGTACCAGTGCCAGGCTTATGACAAGAGAGATGGTATTTTGGGATTAGCAAATGTTTTTATTAAAGTAATGTGTAAGTACAAACGCAACGTTTGCTGTTTTAGATACCAATGTTTTTATAATGCAATCCTGCCCGTGCTAATTCCATAATAGCCCAGACGAAATGCTTCATTTTATTTTATTTCGTTTGCTTTTTCCCGTGACAGCAGGAACACCACAAAATCTTTCGTCAATAGTCTCTTTCACAGTTACCTGCGCCATATTGAAAGTTAGCCATGCCTTTCCATCAAAGCGAGACGAACGGTGAGCTTGCAATGATAGAGACCTCTTTTTAACACCCTGGACAATATGATTCACACGTCTCTATCATTGCAAGCTAACCGTTCGTCTCGCTTCGATGCAAAGGCACGGCTACCTTTCAAGATGGCGCCGGGGACTGTGAAAGGGACTATTGCTGTGGTCCCTGCAGTGTATGCACGCCACTGAGGATGGTCATCATCAGCGTCTTCGGTAGGTTCTTTTACATCCTCTTTATGCGGGATTATATAGTGAAGGCAGACGGGGATGCTTTGCAAATGCAAAAAACAAAAAACAAAAAAACAAACAAAAAAACAAAAACAAAAAACAAACAAACAAACAATCATTTATCTAGTTTAGAATTAATTTTAGATTTGCGTAAGGCATAAAAAGCAAAACAATATACTTTTTTAATATTTAGACAAGCCAGAAATAGATGAAATACTGTCAAGCAAACACAACATTTCAAGGTTTGGTGATACAATCTACCTACGCTGCGTCGCAAGAGGTGTACCAGTACCAAATGTCACATGGTACGGATTGAATGGCAAGATCCGTGTGAATGGAACCTCCTATTATCCGGGAACGAGCACGTTAAGATTATTAAAAGTCAATACTTTGGACTTTGGTATGTATAGCTGTCTGGCTAAGAACAGATATGGAACCGCTTGGCACAATGTTACAGTCACAAAATACTGTGAGTGTTATTGAAAATATTCAATAATTCAAACATACGCCACAAAAAATATGACAAATCAGTCCATTAGGGTAACCATTTTTTATTAATAGATGTTTTGTATCAACCACGTAATACTTTAATATTAACCAAGAGCTTTCGGAGATAATTCTCCATCATCAGGGTATTGAAAAACAGTAATATAGCGCTAGGTAAAGTCAAAAATCATTGTAATCTCAATTCCTATAGCAACTATTTCGGATAAACATGATGTAGGTGACTCTCATAAAGCGTGCACTCCCAACCAATTATAATTAGAACGCGCGATATTCATAATAGTTATTTTAATACACTTGAAAGATACTGCTCACATGAAATGCAACATGAAGTAGTGGACATGAGTTGATATCGTTGTACGGAAATTAGGAATGATTGGGTCATTTTCTGCCCAAGATATCTATCACTTATTTGAGTTTTATTTTTGGCAGCTATTTAGCACTTTTCTCAACGTAGAAATCACACGCTTTTGCCAGGTCCTTGCAAGCTAACAGAACAGAAGAAGAAGAGGAAGAGTGAGAAAAATAATAACAAGCCTGCAAATTTTTTTGGTGAGTTTTACAGTTAAGCATCGGCTTTCTTTTGGTCGAGATTATTGTTTTCAGTTTCCTTTTTTCTTCTCTTTTAATTAATTAAATTTTTCTTTTCATTTTTTGCTTCGCTTTGTCCCTCCCTTTTTCTTCCTTTCTTAATTCCACACTTTCTTTCTATACAAATTCCTATGATTTTCGATTTTGTTCATTATAATATCAGGATCAACTGCCAGTATTGTGTTGCTACCATTATCGGCGGTATCTATTCTAATCAATGTCTTCCTTTTATTAATCCTCTGCAAAAGTGAGTACGTAATTAAATAAACCTAGTTTATGTCTGTGAATAATAATATAGTAATTAAGAGAAGTTGAAGATTAAACGGTGAAAGTGTAAAGTTAAGGAAGCTTTGTCTTTTGGGGCAGACCCATAGATTCCTCTTCGTCAATGTGACGGATTGACTAGCCGATTGATTGTTTCAATGATTGAATCAAAGTTGATAGCCAGGCTTTGTTCTGAGTTATTTTTTTGTCAATAAAGAATGAATTTGCTGACTAAGATTATTGTTCTTGTTGCTTATATCGCGCCAGGTAAAAGATTTCCGCAGACTAAAAGACCAAACAAAAAATCCAACAGCGTTGGATTTTTCTATAACAACGACAGTACAGATGCAACAGAGCAAATCATCTTTGGTAACATCAATTCTGAACCACCAACTGCAGTCCAATCAGAATCGATGACGAATACAGACGAAACAGTCCAAGGGCATTACGCAGAACTTACCAGTAACTCTGTCAAGATGTCATCACTACAGAACTACAAGCATCTTGATCCTACCTGCCGCGAGCAGCACCGCACAAAAGGCTTCCAAACGTTTGGCACTCACCAGCAAAGCAAGTACGAAAAGCTTCACTTAGGCACTTCTTTGCCAGTTTACCAAAGACTACATCTCAAATATGAAGACATTAAAAACTGAGTAATGAAGAAATACAAGGCAAGATAGTCAGACTTCACTATTATAGACCTGTATATACCATTGGCATGAAACTTGTAGCATAAGGTGAAGAACGCCAACACATATTAACACATGGAAGTGTAAGAAGGCCAGAAAAACATCTGATTTGTACTGTACAAGAAATCTAAGATTTCACTTAGGTTTCTATGGTAACAATTTAGCCTTAAGGACGAAGTAATTATTCGAACAAAAGATTTAGGTTTGTTGACCTTGCAAAACACCTTCCTAACAAAGGACAGTAATTGAATTCTATACACCGGATAATGAAAGGTTCTTCTTATTTACTCAATAATCTGGACTTGGACCTTTTGACTTTCAGCTGTTCATAAAACCAGTTTAGTAACTAGACTTGAGCAGAAAAGACTTCCTAAGGACATGTATATTTTTGGCGTCCTTCATTATAGTTGTTTACTCGTAAACTTTTAGTTAAGAATTATTCCCTTATTTTTGGTATAAACTTTGGTTTACTTAGAATAGTATGTTTTAACTTAGAAACACAAGCGACCGTCATCGACGCTTTATTCAGTTAATCCTTTTCTAAAGACTATTTTAAGATTAAGGTTCTTAGGTCAATGAGGCCAATATTCTAATTTATTCCTGTAACTCAGTACTTTCACTGGAAACCAGACTCAAACCAGTTTCTATAATTAATTCTACAATTATGCTAATTTTCTCTATAAATATGCGTAGACTTTTCCATCTAAGCATGATGATGATGAAGTTAGTCGTTAGCCGTGAAAAAGTCTTGTAACTACTAGGACTTGTGAGCGTCAATAAAGATCCCGTGGAAACTCTAACCATAGTCTCCCCGACTTCACGACAGTAGCTAGGATTTATCAGTAGCTAGGATTTATCTCCTACAGCTTAGTGCGTAGCATGTACCTTCTCATATCTCAAGGTCCAATAAAAAGAGGATAAAGTAAGCTAAGAATACTCAAAACATGCTGCTGATTATGAAGTGATCGAAAATCCAAAATGTCTTCCTTTGCAAACAACGTGCGTGGATTCTTCCAGTGACGTCACTTGGCGAACACAATGGATTCCATGGTTAAGGGAATTACCCAAAACGATTGGCTGACAAGCGTTATCCGAAAAAATGCGAAATCTAGCCACCTCGATAACTCTTCACGAGCTAAAAATGAGTTGACTAAGCTAGCGCTTAACGAGTTGATCACCTTAATCGACTTGACTCGAATCGTAACTTTCAATGTCGGACTCCACACTTACAGTCCTACAGACATAGAAAAACACGCATTGGACATAGATGATGTATATAAAACTCACGTTTACAAACTGATGTTTATAATGTTTACTTCTTCGACAATAAGGGCCTTATTGTCAGAAAACATGACCTAATAATAATAATAAACATAATGATAAGCTTTATTTAACACAGAATCCATAAAGTTAAAAACTTATTTACAATGGAGCTGTGTAAAATACACACACACACACACAAAAATAGATTAAAAATATGTAACTATATAAATATAAGAATAAATAAATATGAATATATATACACCAGGAAAAGAAACATCAGCAATTCAGCGAGAAAGGAATAAACCACAAGACAAAGAAGATCTCTGAAGCCGAACTCCAAGACAAAGGAAAGAGTTCAGCCTCAGCGACCCTCCCCCACCATGCTGATTCATTCACCCCCCACCAAACCACAAAACCACAAAACCACAAACGTCCCCTCCCCCATGACAACGCCCTCGCAAGCAGGCACACATATATATAATATGATATTAATTGTAAATGTCATAAGATATAAACCCCCTACCTCCCCCCCCCCCCCCTCCCCCCAAATTGAATTTATGACCAATAAGTAATTAGCCCTAACTACGTAACTTTGTGGATATGAAGAATATTTCTAGAACGAGTATCATACTTATGTACTAAAATTAAATTAAAGACCAATAAGTATTTGTGAAAGCCCTAACTGAAGAAGATTTCTTGACACTATCATCAAGACTGTTAAACAGTTTAGCAGCAGAAAAGGAAAAGAACGAAGGCCTGACTTAGACGAAACTTTGTGCATATGAATATTATTTCTAGAACGAGCATTATACTTATGTACTTCTGAATTCAGACAAAAAATGTTGGATAAATACTGAAGAAGGACAAAAGCCATTTAAGCATTTAAAAACAGTCAAACATTTGTGAAAGTTCCATCTACTTCATGCAGTCTTGGGAAAATTTTTAAAAATAATTAAAAAACTATTGGACGTTTGAAGGTTACTAGAGGGTTTCATTGGGAAAGTAAAATGAAATTCGATATTTTCACCACTGTCCGCAAACAATCTACTTTTGTAAACATCCTCTCTTACTACGGTAAATCCCGCAAAAGCAGTTGTATCCATATTATTCCTTTATATTTTGTAGGACTATAAATTCATGCTGGATTAAAATGTTTATTATTGAGGTAAGTTTGAGCAAGAACGAGTTGAATTCAAATGCAATGTAAATAAGGTCCTTTTACCGTCGTGCTCGCCTTAACACCCAAGGCTCTGAGGAAAGAAACACTTCGGTAACCTAAATGTTTTTTTATCCAGTGATATAAAAAATTTAATAGCCAAAAGGTGCAGAAAAGTAAAAATAGAAAAGAGTAGAGTAGGCAAAACAAAACTTATACATTTCTTTATTCATTCATATGCTGTATTTTTATAATTCAACAATATAGCTATTAAAAGAATTAGACGTTATCGTGAGATATGCCTACGTTTAGCACAATAGAACAGGAATAAGAGAGTCGCGACAGCTGGAAGAAGAGTTGAGTAAGATATAAAACGAATCAATTTCAATCGAAATTATTTCTTTTTATTAATTGACGAGAATTCCGTGATATTCACTTTTCGTGTCCTTCTCAATTCTGTAGGACTATAAATTCGTATTCAACTTAAATATTTAACAATGAAATACGTATATGTCAGCAAGAACAAGTTGAAGTCAAAATGTAAATGAGGAAATTTTACCGCAGCGCTCGCCTTTTCGCCCTGTCTACTTTACCTCACGAAAGGGTAATTACAACGAAAGACTGGGTCGTTTCTTCACAAATGTTATGGGAATAAATTTATGTTTTAGAATTAAAACTGTAACAAGTTAGACTAAGAAAGTCCATATTGAATTTTAAAAAATAAAATTAGGATAGTTTCCTTCTCTGCGTGTTATACCTCTTGGAATGAAAACGCCCTTACGGCTTTACGCCATCTCTTCTAGAAGCTATCGCGTTATTAACCAATAATTATTTTAGAACTTTTTTTTATTCTCATGTTGTTTAATGACAAGTTCGAAGCTAATGGCATTTTCGACGACAAGTAATTGCTTATAATATTAAGCTTTTGCTATTTAAAATATATGAAATATAAGAATGTGATGTGAATAAGCATTTAGAACAGCAATTTGCGCAAAAGCTCTTTTATCCAAATTATTTAAATTATGTAGTGCTATAAATTCATGTTTGATTGGAATATCTAACACTGAAGTAATTTTGAGCAGTAATAAGTTAAATCTAAAGCATTCAAACGAGAGAAGTCTGCCACGGCACCGCCTTAATACCCAAGGCCACAACACGTACTTTCCCCTCTCCCTCCACCCCTTTTTTTTACTTTTTACCTTACCAAAGGATATTCGAAACGGGAAGCTGTGTCTTATCTTAACAAACGTTTATGGGGATGAATTTATTTTATAGAATTGAATTTGTAAGAAGATAGTCCATATAGAACTTGAAAAGTAAAATTAGGCTGGTGCCCTTCTCTGCTTGTCATACCTCTTGGGATCAGAACGCCCTTACGGATTTACGCCTTATCGTCTAGGTCTTCTAGAAGCTGTCGCATCATTAACGTTAGGGTTGGACTTTTTTTTTTTTTTAAGTTGGTTTAATCACAGGTTTGAACCGTATGGGAATTTGGACCACTTTTCCTGTATTTGTTGATACTTTCCTTAATGTCTCACAACACTTGAAAAGAAACTAGGATCAATGGCACTGCGTAGAAGCAAACACCATAATAGTAAATGTGGGGACACGAAGCCGAATCTGCTATTACAAAGACCAATGTTCTTTTGTTCAAAAATCAAAAAAAGGCAAACATCAAGACTATCAGACTAAATATCAGACATCAATTCGATTTTTTTTTCTTTTTTTTTTTTTTTTTGATTGCTGGTGCATAAGAGTGCAAGAGATGTTCGTAGATGAGTCATTCTAGATCTTTTGTCACATCGAGGTACGAGAATTGGACACACTGTTTAGAAAGCACAGGTAAGCAACGGTGAGTACAAGATCTAGATCCAACAACATTTGCTTTTCAAGTTATTTCTTTAAAACTAACTGCATGTGATATAACACAAAACATAACATAAAACAACCGTCCAAGTTTACAAACCGTTTCAATTCCTCAAACTACTTCAAATTACACATTCCCAGCCTGAGTGACAAAGTCCTTTTCTTGAACTGCAGTTTGTTTTGTTAATTGCAGAAGAAAGAGAAGCTATGTATCATAACCGCTTTCTTTGCTTGGTTATTGTTGCTGTTCTGGCTACAGTTGCAGTAGCCTATCGTGAGGAAGGTGAGTTACGTTTTAAGAACAAGGATATTTATTATTAAATTATCTCGCGTTAAATATCTTAAGTACTTCTATTGCGCAGTTTCCATTGGATAAATACATTTTTCTGTAAAGGACCTATCCAGAAGCTGCTTTAGACGCAATCATAATGATAGATACAAGAGTAATGAAATGGGAGTTTCAATTATTACAATGAGAATAGTATTTACGATGAAAATGAGCAAGAAAAATGGATCTGAATAAACGAGTTTTTAGAGCAGATTGGAATGAACTTAAAGTGCGTAGAGTGAATTCCATAGTTCAGTAGTAGAGACAGCAAAACATTGTCCATCATAGGATTTCAAACAGTATGTAATAGACTTTCTTTAGTAATAGTTGATTAGACGAACGGAGAACCTATGATAATAATAATATTGTAATAATATCTTATTTATATTTATTTCCTAAAATGTCCAAAAGCGCTTTACAAACAAATAATAATTAATAATAATAATTAATAATAACAATATCTGTAATATCAAAATCAAAAAAAAAAAAAAAAGTAATCTGAAAGTCAATAAGATTAACGAATGATTAATGAAAAGCTTTGCGAAATAAGTATGTTTTGAGATATATCTTGAAAGTATTTAAAGATGTACTACATTTAATTTGCAGTGGCAAGGCATTCCAAAGCATTGGAGCAGAAATAGAAAAAGCGCGGTATCCATAAGACTTTAGATTATAATTTGAAACCTTGAGTAACCTCTTAGAACCAGATCTCAAACAGCGTTGAGGAGCATAAGGCTCAAGTAAATCGCAGAGATACTTTGGCGCAGTACCATGGATAACTTTATACTTAAAAAGAAGAATTTTAAATTCGATACGCTGCTCAATCGGCAACCAATGCAGCTGTACTAAAATGGGTGTGATATGCTGAGATTTGCGTGATAAGGTAACCAGCCTGGCATCAGTGTTTTGTACATACTGCAGCCTCTGCAAAAGATGCTTCGGTAAACCAAAAAGTAAGGCATTACAATTATGTAACTTATTTGTAATGAAAGCGTGAATTAATATCTTAGTGGTTTCAAAACTTAAAAATGTCCTAATGCGTGAAATGTTTCTAATAAAATAAAAAGCAGATTTACAAATCTGAGTTATATGACTGTCCAGAGATAAGGTATTATCGTAAATAACGCCAATGTTTCTTGCACTCTCTGAAGGAGTGACAGAGGAACTAGCCACTTGCACTGCATGTACTAACTTTTATTTCATGAATAAGAATGCAACCTATACACCCATTAAACGAATACTAGCCATGAAGTGCTTAAAGTTATTTTCTCTTTAGTTAAGAATTATAGCTTAGCTAATCCGCGTAATTTGAATGTCTGATTCGCTTCCAAAGCCTATACTCTATTTAGAGATATGGCCGCTTGTTTGTTTGACAGTTCACAAGAATGTTTCTAACTTCAAAAGTCTGAGTAAAATATAAAGAAACCTTGTATTTTTGACGTTTCTTTAATAAGGAATAAGCAGCTTAATCCCCCGGAAATCGACCGAAAAGACCCGCCTTTTACTGATTGAAATGATGAAAACTGATTGACAAAGAATAAACGAATCACCGGCCGAAGCCTCTTTAAATTGACCGAAAAGACTCCCCTTTTACTGACATAATTGATGAAAACTTAAACTCACTAGTTGACGAAGCGCAGGCGAAAAAATTCAAGAGCAAGAGATTCAGGCAAAAAGACACAAAAGATAATTCATTGCTGACATTGTTGTAAATTACAACTGTCTATCAAATTTTGTGAGTTAAGCTTCGCAAAGACTTGATAAGCCTTTCTTTTTTTCCAAAACACATTTACGCCCTCGATCATTAACTCAATTTTTTAATATTTATTTTATATTCTTTTGGTTCCTTTTTTCTATTTCCTTTCTTCTTTGTTTTCTTTTGTTCTTATTTCCTTCCACTACAATCTTTTTTTATTCCTCTTTAATACTTTGTACGCGTTTGCGTGCTTGCTAGAAAAATCGTCTCATGTAATATTTCTCCATCCCAGATTCTTCATCACCAGATGGCAAGCTAGAGGAAAGGGCAATACCATGTTTGTGCGAAAGCCGGTGGGGAGATTACTGGTTTTTAGAGTTGGTTGTCCTGATGGATACGGGTATTTCAAACATTGCAACACAGCTGGAGGAATCTGCTGCGTTGTATTTAAGGGCTAGATATCACAACCTTTAAACTCAACATATAAAGAAAAGAATTCCCTGAATTCTATTGTTGAATGTTAGTTCTAGTTAATCAAAGCTGATTAAAACATCTCAGTAATGAGAATATCGTGTATGTTTTCTGTCTGATAGACTTTAACGTTATCGTTATAGCTAAATATTGACCCATTCCACATTGAAGAAATGACATGTGATAATAAGACTAACAAGTTTTGACACGGGAAAACGTGTCAAATGTGCTGGGCACATTGGATACTTTGAATGAAGTAGAAGACTATTTGGGATTTAGTCATTGTAAGACAGAAGAAAGTCTGTGGATTCGGTTTGAACATTTCTTTACGGTCAAATTGAACTAGCATAAACGAGTCTTGGTAGCAAACCCCAAAGCAAGCCTCCGTCTCTCTGAGAACCAGTTTTATGGTGGCTCCATCGGCTCAAAAACACCACACAAAACATTATTGAACAGAAGATTCTCCATCTACAGAAAAAGTTTGGCCTCGAAAATTTACCTCAGAATACCTTGCGAGCAGAGTCTCCTTTACCTTCCCCCGAGTGAGAGAAAGGAAAGAAGACTCTTTCCTTTCTCTCACTCGGGGGAAGGGTAAGGAGACTTTGCTCGCGGGGTACCCTGAGAATAAGAATATTACGAAAAACGTATCTCTTTCCCTACGCTTCTTAGTAAATTTGCCCCCCCCCCCCCCCCCCCCCAAATATGGCGTCGGAAACCGTGAGAGGAACTATAAATAAACTAATATGAAACTCGTGTGAGTACTCTTTTATGTAAATTATGACGCAGTAAATTCCTCGTCCACCCATTCGTTGAAGGTTTCGGCATGAAAATCCCTTTTTCTTAAAAATATTCGACTAGAAATAGATACGTTTAAGTAACCAAAACAAAAATCATTACTTTAGTTAATGCAATAACATGTAACTCGTGCGGGTACTGTTACTAAAACAAGGAACGGCCTGAAACCATCTAAAACGACCTAAAACGACCTGAAACGGCCTGAAACGACCTGAAACCATCTTGAAACCACCTGGAACCAGCCAAACATTGAATCTCCATCGAATTTGTCGTCCAGTTTGTGTATTTTATTGACTTTTATCGATCGATCGAGTGTTTGTTTTCCTTGGAAGGGATGTACTTATTTTCACCATTCTCTACTAATGGTTTCCTGTACCTATATATAGATTAACTTCCCCTTATATAGTTTAATGAACTTAAAAACTTGCAGGCAACATGGCTGAATTACGTTAAGCAGGGAGTTATCCAGGATTTGTCATGGGGGGGCGTGGGGGCGTGGGGGGGGGGGGCGTGGGGGTCACAACATACCAAATTGTCACTATGACATCATATCACATAATGCATCAACGGTCAGATGATTTATCTTTGGCTAGTGCCAGAAAATCGACTTCCTGCAGTCTTGAAAAAATAACAAAAACTAAATAAAAAGCTATTGGACGTTTGAATGTTATTTCTGAAAATATTCCATTAGAGGGTTTAATTGGGAAAGTAAAATGAAATCACAACTGTGCGCCGACAATCTACTTTAACAAACATTCTCTCTTACTATGATAAATTCCGCAAAAATACTTATATCCCCATTCTTCCTATATATTTTGTAGGACTATAAATTCATGCTCGATTACAATATTTATTATTGAGGTAAGTCTGAGCAAGAACGAGTTGATTTTAAATGCAATGTTAACATCCAAGTTCGACAAAACGCACTTTCGCCCTTTTTTTACTCTTCCTCACGAAATAACATTTTCCTTTCAAGAGTCCATGCAAGAAAGTATCAACTTAAAAGCTGTTAGAACCATCTATTCACTTGCTTGAACGTGTTAACGCAGATATAATAAAAATATTGCATCTATTAAAACTTGATGAAAATGTTTACAATTGGTAACATTTAGGTCCAGAATCCCTGCATCCCTTCAAAAACCAATCCACGACTCTGAGGAAAGAAACACGTCGGTAACCTAAATGTTTTTAATCCAGTGATATAAAACAATTTAAGAGGATTAGCAATTAATATCCAAAAGTTAAAGAAGAGTAAAAATATAAAAGAGTAGAGTAGGCAAAACAAAACTTATACATTTCTTTATTCATGCATCTGCTGTATTTTATATTTCAACACTATAGCTGATAAATGAATTAGACGTTATCGTGAGATAAGCCTACGTTTAGCACAATAGAACAGGAATAAAAGAGTCGCGACAGCTGGAACAAGAGTTGTAAGATATAAAACAAATCAATTTCAGTCGAAATTATTTCTTTTTATTAATTTACGAGAATTTGTGAATTTCACCTTCTAAATTCTGTAGGACTATGAATTCGTATTCGACGGGCATATTTAACATGGAAAAAAGTATATTTGAGCAAGAACAAGTTGAAGTTAAAATGCAAATGAGGAGATTTTACCGCAGCGGTCGCCTTTTCGCCCTGTCAACTTTACCTCGCGAAAGGGTAATTACAACGAAAGATAGGTCAGTTTACCGTCGCGCTCGCCTTAACACCCAAGGTAGACAAAACGCCCTTTCGCCCTCTTTTTTTTAAATCTATCTCAAGAAATAACATCTTCCTTTCAAGACGCCATGCAAGAAAGTTAAGCTAATAGAACCATCTATCCACTTGCTTGAGCGTGTTAACGTAGAAAAAATAAAAATATTGCATCCAATAACACTCGATGAAAATGTTTACAATTGGTAATATTTAGATCCAGAATCCCTGCAACTCTTCAAAAATGAATCCACGACTCTGAAGGAAGAAACACATCGGTAACCTAAACGGTTTTTGTGTCTACTGCATATTAATAAGCAGTAGACACTATGCCATCGATCGAGTTAACTTCATATCCTATTTAACTAGCGAAAAATATAGTTAAATGAAATACGATAGAACTGACATAAAGTTTATCCCGGTGTAAGGGTTGTAAACTTTCGGATTAACTTTCGGATCCCACGTGCACAGTGAGCAGCGCATGGCGAGGATAGCCGATGTTATCCGAAGTCCCGCGTACTGGCTGGTCAACTTGGTTGCTGTGTTTGCGACTGATCGATTTTAATCGAAAGGATTTCTTTTTATCAATTTACGAGAATTCCGTCATATTCCCTTTTCGTGTCCCTCTTAATTCTGTAGGACTATAAATTCGTATTCAGCTTAAATAGTTAACAATGAAATACGTATATTTGAGCAAGAACAAATTGAAGTCAAAATGCAAATGAGGAAATTTTACCGCAGCGGTCGCCTTTTCGCCCTGTCTACTTTACCTCTCGAAAGGGTAATTACGTCGAAAGACTGCGTCGTTTCTTCACAAATGTTATGGGAATAAATTTATGTTTTAGAATTAAAACTGTAACAAGTTTTTAGACTCAGAAAGTCCATATTGAACTTCAAAAATAAAATTAGGATAGTGTCCTTCTCTGCGTGTTATACCTCTTGGGATAAAAACGCCCATACGGCTTTACGCCTTGTCGTCTAGAAGCTATCGCGTTATTAACCATGTTGTTCGACTTTTTTTTAACTTGGTTTAATCACAGTTTGGACCACCTGTCATGTAAATGTGTCGACACGAGGCCGAATCTGCTATTCCAAAGACCAATGTTATTTTGTTCAGAAATGAAAAAAGGCAATTATAATAACAACACTATAATCAATAATCAGCGCACCGCTTCGATTTTTTCTTTTTTCCTTTTCTTTTTTTTTTTTTTTTTTTTTTTTTTTTTTTTGACTGCTGGTGCATAAGAAGGCAAGAGGTGTTCGTAGATGAGTCATTCTAGATCTTCTGTCACATCGAGTACGAAGTGGACACACTGGTTAGAAAGCACAGGTAAGCAACGGTGAGTACAAGATCTAGATCCAACAACATTTGCTTTTCAAGTGCGACATTGCTGGATAGTCTAGTAACTCGTTCAGATCGTACTTTAAGCCATTTCTATAAAACTAACTGTAATATAACACAAAACATAACATAAAACAACAATCCAAGTTTACAATTCTTCAAATTACTTCAAATTACAAATTCCAGCCTGAGTGACTAAGTACTTGTCTTGAACTGCAGTTTGTTTTGTTAATTGCAGAAGAAAGAGAAGCTATGTATCATAACCGCTTTCTTTGCTTGGTTATTGTTGCTGTTCTGGTTACAGTTGCAGTAGGCTATCGTAAGGAAGGTGAGTTACGTTTTAAGAATAAGGATATTTATTGTTAAATTATCTCGCTTTAAATATCTTAAATACTTCTGTTGCGCAGTTTCCATTCGATCAATACATATTTTTGTAAAGGACCTATCCAGGAGCTACTTTAGACGCAATCATAGTAATAGATACGAGAGTAATGAAATGGGAGTTTCAATTAATACAATGAAAATAACATTTACGATGAGATTTAGCAAGAAAAACGGATCTGAGCTAATTAGTTTTTAGAGCAGATTGAAATAAACTTAAAGTTTGTATGAATTCCATAGTTCAGTAGCAGAGACAGCAAAACATTGTCCATCATAGGATTTCAAATAGTATGTAATTGACTTTCCTTGGTAATAGTTGATTAGACGAACGCAGAAACTATGAATCACTTTTATTTCATGAATAAGAGTGCGACCTATACACCCATTAAACGACTACTAGCCATGTAACTCTTAAAGTTTTTAACTCTTTAGTTTTAGGTTATAGGTTGCTACTCCGCGCGCTCAGATTGGCTGATTCACTCCCAAAACCTATGCTCTGTATAACCTGTAGAGATATGGCCGATTTTTTGATTGACAGCTCACAAGAATGTTCTCTACTACATTTTAACTTTAAAAGTCTGGGTAAAATATAAAGAAACCTTCCATTTTTGACGTTTCTTTAAGCCCATGTGACAAATAAAGGAATAAGCAGCTTAAGCCCCCAGAAATCGACCGAAAAGACCCGCCTTTTACTGATTGAAATGATGAAAACTGATTGGCAAATAATAAACGAATCACCGGCCGAAGCGGCCTCTTTATATCGACCGAAACTCACTTGGTGACGAAGCGCAAACGAAAAAAAATTGAAAAACAAGAGATGCGTTTTCGATTTACATGTTTAATATTTTGATTTAGGCAAAAAGACACAAAAGATGATTCATTGCTGACATTGTTGTAAATTATAACTTTCTATCAACTTTTACATTAACCCTAAACCGAACATTTTTTTAAATATATTTATTTTCTATTCCTTTCGTGGCTTTTTTCTATTTCTTTTCTTCTTTGTTTTCTTTAATTTGCTCTATTTCCTTTCCACTATACTCTTTTTTTATTCCTCTTTAATACTTTGTACGCGTTTGCGTGCTTGCTAGAAAAATCGTCTCATTAATTGTTTTCTATCCCAGATTCTTCATCACCAGATGGAAAGCTAGAGGAAAGAGCAATACCATGTAGTTGCAATCGCCACAGTGGAGACTATTGGTTTTTTAGAGTTGGTTGTCCTGATGGATACGGGTATTTCATGGAATGCAATCATCCGTTGGGACTCTGTTGTGTTAAATGGAAGGGCTAAATAGTATGTCCTTTAAACTTAACATTTAAATAACAGAATAACCTGAAGAAAATTGAATGTTAATCCTGGTTAACATCAAAGCAATTAAAACATCTTAGTAATGAGAATATTGTGTGAATATATTACTTGGATTGTAAAGTGATCATGATGTCCACTAGACCTATTCCACATTGAAGAAATGAATGAATTGTGACGCCGGGTGAATTCAAAGTTGGGAATATTTTGGAGTCTTTGATAATTTTGTTTTTCAAGCAATTAAAGGAGTTTAGTCCAAAGAACTAGCTCATACAATATAGTAAATGCCATGTCCGCCCCATAACAAAAACATGAAAAAAATCACGTTCACAATATTCATAACTCAACAATAGGATCGCGTACACACTGATAACCAGAACATTCTTTGTTCGTTCAAGCCCAAGTATACTAGGTCTAAATAACTGCTGGAGAGTAACGTAGCTGAAGTGATCATCATCTGCTCTCCCAAAACTACAAGTCCAAAACGGTTAGCAAAACAGACGGGAAATTTGCATAGCACGTATCCGCTGATTCATAACATCGTGATTGCAGGCGAGAGATCTAGAGGTTGTCAAAGTCCTGTATTAATTCGGATTTTGGTTTAAAAACTTCTTGAACATCGGCGTAGGAATGCGCCAAAATGACGATCGAATATGTGAAATCTGAAATCTTAGACCAACGTAGCACGCTCCAAATTTTTAATATATTCACAGCCGATCAACGAAGTTTCCCATATCAAACAATAAGTGTCAAAGCTCTCTTTCCCGGTCTTATAGAAGGAACTGGGGAAAAGCTTGTTTTTATCGTATTTCTTGGAGTTTTTTCTCGTTTTTCGTCTTCGCCAAGCTCGTGAATGTCTCTCAGCCGTTTCGCCAGCCGACGAGCACGCTTGTCCGCCATCTTTGACCTTAGAGTAAAGACACGCAATCCAAATATGGAATTATATGATTCCATAAATGGAGTGACCTTTCTGAACTCCAACTTTGACACTAATGTTAGGAGCAAAACTTGATATGTATTAAATTGGAATATGAAGCACGAATTTTGAGATAGAAATGTGATTTTGTTTCCATATTTTAAAAAAGAAAACACTAAAGCAAAAGTTATATTTAGTCTCAGATCACACATTTCAGATATCGGAAAAAGTCAGTGTTTGTATATCCACAATGGTATTGTTGGAGTTAGATGATTCACTATGTCTTAGCTGCTCTTGCAGTTAGTTGACTATGCCTATTTTTACTATTGCATTACGCTTGGAAGTGTCTTGAAAATGCCGTTAATCTTATCAAATTAGATGTCCGATTTTACATGCATACCAAGGATTTGTGTCTACGGTTCTTTTAAAAACACTGAACTTTTTAAGTCCTATCACGTATTATTAACCATCCTGAGGTCAAGAGAAAAGCTGCGTCGAAGTTGAGGGAAAAACTGCAATGTATTTTGGGACTGTTGTAGGGAATATATTTCAAAGATGGCGTCTATTCCGATCGCCCCCTAAAACAGCTCAAAAATGTATTGCACGCAAACTCGACCAAGTGTTTTCTCAACCTTGGAATGGATAATATGCTATTGTTTTAGATCAGATGACAGCTTAACTGTAATAGGCGTAACACATAAGAAAACATCCGTATTGTACGAACGAAACAATGAATCACAATTAAAACAAACAGACTGGTTTTTATATTACCATACACATTACCTTCTGATACTTCTGTCAAGAAAAAAAAACAATAATCAAAGTACAAATAAAAGCACGTGCAAAGCTGTTTCGAATTGTGGTTTGACTGGTGACTTATGACTTGTATTTCGGTACCACAAATCAGAAAAACGTCTGTATCAATTGATGACATGTAATAACTTTGTTCGAATTCGAGTGTTCATACCATTATTGTAATTTAGCGTGTCAAACCTTATGTTGGATCCAAGTTTTCCGGTATCACTCTACAAACTCTTGAATTGTCAAGAATTTTCTATGCAGTCTGGGTTTTCGCTTTTTATTCAAATAAGTTTGCGGTGAAGTTGCTGTTCGAAATGTTAGAAAAAGAAAACAAGCAACCGATACAACACGACAGAGGGGATCTTGATC
>WHPX01000791.1:0-79104 GCA_011057435.1 Actinia equina | reverse complement strand
CATGGCCGAAGATAGATCGAGTCGTCCAAACTTTTTATTATATAAATTCCGGATGGGTCGCATGCATGGCGGAATCGATTCTTAAACTATGAAAAGGCTTATAATGATGTTGACTTTTCAGTAACGAGCTGGTTTCGATATTCAACCTCCAAATTCTCTTTTTGCATATTATTGTCAAATATCTTACTTATCAGGACCTTCTTGAAAATCACATTTATAAGTGAAGAAGCTTCCTGTTAAAATTGAATGTAAATAAATGTAAATAATAAATAAATATCTTTTCACCTGCGTCATGGGTAACCTCTAAACAAGGTAAAATAAATTAAATCCTTTGGTTTTGCAGGAGGGTGTGGATCCAAAGGATCTTGATTCACTCACCAAAAAGTTTGGATTTCCAGTTGGAAGTGTGACACTAGCTGATGAGGTAAGTGACTGAATGATGAATTGTCACTTTCCTTAGGAGATCATTGTCAACATCATCAAGGCTCTTTAGAAAAGGAGATCAGTTCTGATTTACCTTTTTTGATTTCAAAAACTCCTTCTTTCATGGACAACCTTTGAAAGAGAATCATTATCAATGTAATTTTTTACAGCCTTTGTTGTGCTTCAGGGATCGGTAACATACTGTATTGTTTCTTTTAGGTTGGCATTGATGTGGCATGTCATGTAGCTGAAGATCTAGCAAAAGCCCTTGGACCAAGGTTAGTTCAACATACCCTAAAATGAGCCATATCATCTTTAAATTTGGGATGATGATTATCCCTACAGCTGCATTGGATGTTAATATTAATCTTATTCAATCTCCAGGTTGGGTGGTGCAGATATAGGAGTACTCAAAACTTAGTAGAACGTGGATTTCTAGGTAACTTTACCACACACATTTGCTTGCCAAAAAGACCATTGCATGATGCAATTTATCCTTAACCTTATCCTTCTTTTCCTTCCTATCCCTCTGTTCTTGCCTCATCCTCCTTTCCCTGTTACTTTGTCCTCCTCTCCCCCCCACCCCCCCCCATTTTTCCTCTTCTCCCATCTCTCCACCCTTTTTTCCCTTTTCTTTTCATTTATTTCTCCTCCCCCACCCTCCTTTTTATTCTTCTCTCCTTCCTGCTCCTTTGTCTCTTCAGAACTGCCCCACTAATTTTGTTCACTTTTGTGCATTAGGAAGGAAATCAGGAAAAGGATTCTACAACTACGGTGGCAAACGAACTGTGAGTAAAAACAAAACAGCCATTCTGATTTTTAAAAAACAGAATGAAGTTTTCCATTCATCGTAAAACAAAATTAAAGTCGTCCTACTTTACGTTAAGTGCAAATTTCATCAACATGTTTTAGCATTGTCTCAGTCGTATTCATTCTTTAGTATCTTTTTCTTCTTTTTCTTTTTCTTTTTCTTTTTCTTTTCTCCGCTTTCTTTGTTTTGATTTTGTTGAAAAGAAAGAAACGTTGGAAAGAAACTTGAAACAAGAAAACTCTTACCTGAAGGAAATTTTAGGAAAAATTAAATGGTCTTCTGTTTGGAATAATTGTAGTTTAGTTTACCAATAAGTTTCAAAACTAATATATGCTTGTCTCTTGTTAGTTGAACAGCGAAGCTCTTGATATTCTGAAGCAATTTAAAGTACCCAAGAAGGGAAGGTAAGTATCATGGACGTGCATTATACTTAGAAATGGGGGATGACTACATGTACACAAGATATGGATTCAGGACAGATAACAAATTTGGTATTTTAACGAGGTTGAAGGTTGGGACCCCTCCCTTCCCACAAGTCAGCAGCATGCATTATGTTTTATAATTACCATATAACCCTATAACAAGATTTAATACGTACTTTGTAATTAATTTGGTATGTTTTAGTCATGAGGCAGAAGAAATCCAGATCAGGCTGGCTGGACGATTTATAAACGAAGCTGCTCTGTGTCTACAGGAAGGCATTCTCAGTAACCCTGTATGTATTGACCAACAACAGAACTAGCTTTGTCAATGCTTGGTTAAGGATAGCAGTCTTCATAGGAGTTTGAAATTAATGCCATACTGTATGTGTAACCATTTCTGACTGGACGAATAATACATGTTCTCAAAGTCACTATATTTCTCACTCATACTATTTTCCACTCATACCATTCCCAATCATTCTTATTTCACTTGCCATGGTTATGGATCATGTTTTTACTAATATCTACGCAAAATTTACTCCATTCATCATTAGTTAGCGGAACTCTCTGCCAATACATGACCTTATATCCTTTAAGAGCTTACCATTTTACAAACAACTTATCAGAAATAACCTATTTGCGCCCGTCATTGATTGTTAGGTTGATGGAGATATTGGAGCAGTATTTGGTCTTGGATTCCCTCCATTCCATGGAGGTAAGTTGTACTTTGTGACTGACGTTTCAACAACCTGCGCGGAAGTCATCTTCAGAGTCCAACGACCAAACGTTGGCTTACATTTTGCCTTTAGTGATATTTTCTTTCCTTAACAAATATCCTATAAAACTCTTAATACTTTCTATGGAATGTTGTATTCTTAGCCTTTGTGCAGCCTGACTGTAAAACCCTGGTTAATCTTAATTATTTGAGCTACAAATCCCACAAACACTCCAAATGCGCAACCCCAGACGACCCAGTTCCTCAGGCTTCAGAAGAACGTTTTCAGTGGACTAAAAGTTTCAGTGTTCTGCAATATAATACTACATTATAAAACTTTTTTTCTTTTACCACACAGGACCATTCCGTTTCCTAGATACATACGGAGCTGAGAGATTCGTCAATAGAATGAAAGAACTACAGCAAACCATTGGTGAAGTTCAATTCCAGCCTTGTCAGTTGTTACAAGACTACGCTAAAGACCCAAGCAAGAAATTCCACAAGCGATGATCAGTATGGCTTTGTTATCCCTATAAGTTAAATATACTTCACCGAACTTGATATCCCTGTATATGTATGAGTAGACTATTGAAACTGTTCCTTGATGTACTTTGTACAAATACATTATCACGGTAGTATGAGTTAATCATTTCATTAGTGGAGTTGCGTGAAGTTGAAAACTTCTGATTAAAACACCTGTTTTTGAATGTCTGATATTCCAGTAAATATGATTGGTTAATTGTTCCAACTTTGTGGAATAAAATCTTAAATAAAATCTTAAACAAGGAACTATATATTTGCCTGATAATGAATATTGGAAGAAAATCAGTTTTAGAAAGGATGGTTTTTATTTTGTAATCACTCAGCGAGTATTAAAAAAATTGTTTTCTCTCTTGCCAGACTGTTAGCCTCCGTTGCAGACGTCCTGCGGGGTTCGGTTCGGATCCCTCCACAAACCGAACCCCGCAGGACGTCTGCAACGGAGTCTATCAGACTGTTATGTGATTTTTGATTGTACGAAATTTTCTGTCAACTGATTACCTATCCTAACTTCCTACTAATTTTTCGTTTGCCTTCTACCATGTAAACCAGGAATTTCTCAGATTACTTTTTTTTTTTACAACTTTTCATTCCGTGGACCAATCACATGAACCCACCCATCCATCTGTGTTTTAAAATCTTACGAGAATTTACCTGATGGATGCCTTAAAATTTATTCATAGTGTTCTATATTACTCTATCACTCACTGGAAGTAATACATTTAAATGTTCCTGTGTTAACACTGAACTCTTTCTTTACTGATCAGAGGATCCCGAGACCTCTGGCTATTGCGCGAATTTTTTCGGAACTTCTAAAAATGCACCGCAAGTAAGAACTTTAATTTGACTGATCAATCTATCCATAACGCAGCCAAAATCTGTTATTCCTTCGGTGCATTACATTTTCTCCGTGGCAAACGTTGCTCCCTGAAGAGAAGGGTTGAGTCTTGATAAATATATCTGACTATCTGTCTATCATGGGTTTCCTGTGCTTAATCGAGTAATTTTCCGACGTGCTTCCGAAGGTTTATCGAACTATGACGTCAATTCAAGGCCCTTGAGTTACCCGACGAAGAGGATCAAAACAAAAACATTGTTAGAGATTTGACAGAGCCATGCTTGAAAATAGAGAAGAAGGAGAGAGAAAAGCAACATGAATTCCCCTTAATAGTTATGAATTATACTCATAGAACTCAAGGACACGATAGTCCTAACAAACTAAGCCATTCAGTTTGTATTTTTGGAGCCAGTGAAGGGTCGTTTGAGAGAGAACGAGCACTCGTTTCTCGGAACCACCAAAGACAAAGAAAAAAATTTTCTCCGCGTTCTTTGTAAACCTTCGTCATGACAGAAGTAGTTGGAGACTTCTGCTACAATAAGAAAGACCTTATAGGTCATGGAGCATTTGCTGTCGTCTTTAAGGGGCATCATACAAAGGTATTGTAAGCTTTAATAATAAATTCTGTAATCTCTTCCTTTTCGAAACAAAGGCTGGATCGGAGCGACAGGAATTTTTTCCTTAAAAGGTTTTAGTGGTCCTCTTGTGCTTTATGTGCAATTAATTGTGAAAAACAAGGGAATTTCCTAAGTAAATGTGCTTGTATTCTAGGTTTAGATTTTTCTTCCAACTGACCGTTTATCTTTCGATTTAGTTAACACGAAACTTGTATTTTGTACAACGATATTTTTCGTGATTCATGTTCTCATCTACGTTTTTTTAATGAGATTATTATTCTATTTTAAATCCAATTCCTTAGTGATATAATGTTGTCCCTAAGATACAAACTGGACAAACCTTATTCTTATAACGGTTTTATGTGCAGATCCCGCCTTTTTGTTCTGTAAACAGTCGAAGTTCTCAATCTTATTTTAGCTCTCGTAAGATGATGAAAATAACCGAGCTAACCACATTTTCTTACCATATTTAGAAAGAAGATTTTGTGGTGGCAATAAAGGTTATATCCAAGAAGAACTTGTCCAAAACCCAAAACCTTTTGGCAAAGGAAATAAAAATCTTAAAGGTATGGAATTAGGACACAATATGGAATTTTTTTTTGTCAGTCAACAATATGAGATTGCATCATTAGTCCTCTCGTGTTGCAAAGCTACAAAATATAAAGTTTGAAGTTATGTAGGGAGTCTTAAGAATTTCAAAGAGGAATTCTTGAATATTTCAAGAACAAATAGTACGAAGGATTTTTGCCTAAGTGTTATGTTATTAAAAAAGACCAAACCTTGGAGAAAACAGTTCCCAAGGTCAAACCTCGTGTGACTGATATTTGAAATATTATACAATGTTCAAGTTTATCTCATTCATTGCATAACTCTTTTTGACACAGGAACTCCATCACGAAAATGTTGTTGCATTATATGATTGTCAGGTAAATAATCTTTTTGTTTAGGTATAGAATAATTTTGATTATTGATTATTCGTAATCGTTAAAATTTGGTAAGGTTTGCAAAATTAAGATTGGCATTCACCAGTATTGACCCAGAGGGAGCAGGTATTCATGCCAATACTATCAGCATATTTTTATACTGTCTCTCCTATTTTATTACCAAACAGGAAAGACCAAACAATGTCTACCTGGTTATGGAGGTGAGAGCAAAATTATTTTATTTGCCACTACAAATTATCAGTCATTTATTCATTTATTATTGACTTGTTTAATTTAATTACAGTACTGCAATGGAGGAGATCTTGCTGACTATCTTCAAGGTAAATTCAAACACAACCCAATTATTTTGCATGGAATTCCTTGAGCCAGGAGCCTTGAAAGATTTCTGAGTTTCCAAAGGCAAGGGGGGGGGAGGGGGGTAAAAAAGTTGATGCTGCCCATGGTAACTACCCAATATCTATTTCCATCTAAGTATCATATTTTGCTTGATGTATTGTACATATATACCAAGTGAGGGGCTGGTCAAGCTACATTGTAGCTCATTATTAATTAAAAATATATTTTCACAGCAAAAGGAACTCTGAGTGAAGACACTATTAGGATATTCCTTAAACAGATAGGTATGTTTCCAAATATTGAATTTTAAGTGACTGGCTACTTTTGGAAAAAATCATAACTTTTTTAAAAACTACATTTTTCTAAAGTGAAATTTAATGCTGATTCCAAATATGAAAAGAAAAATATAATGGGGTGTACCAAGCTTGTTTTCAAGATAATCTGTATTTAATGGATGCCTGTATGCAAGTTTTTTTGAGCAAAAATTAGATTCATTTAATCCAGGAAACCTGATGGGACAAGCCAACCATTATGGGATTCCTGTGGAAAAAAGACACAGGTAGCCCAAGGAAATGATACTTAATATTTTTATTATCTTCTTATTTGTATTTCTTAGCTTCTGCTATGGGTACACTTCAGTCGAAGGGAATAATGCACAGGGACTTGAAACCTCAGAATCTTCTTTTAAGTTACACTGGCACCTCAAATCCATCTCCTTCTGACATCAAGATCAAAATTGGTAAGCACCCAAAACTGTATGGGCTGATCAACATGAGGGCTGAAACATAAAACTGAAACTGATCAATATGCAGATACTATAGTCAAAAAGGCATTGGGACATAAAATTTGTAGTGTCAATTTTGGTGAGCCGTTAGCTTTGCCATTATTATTTAGCCTTGGCTATCTATTACTCATTTTATCACACAGGTAAACAGTGCATTAGATAAAGTACAAAATGATACTACTATTGCATGAGAAAATGAGAAAGATAGTTGATTTTGCAGCCATTAGAGTCCTTTAGAACTGGGCCAGGTTGTGCAAAGAGTGGAAAGTGCTATCCAATGGATAAATCCTCCTTATCCAGTGGATAAATTTATTGGATATCAGCACCGATTTATCCCTTGGATAGCACTATCCACCCTTTGTACACAAAGGCTCTGTTATTGATTATTGAAATATGTATCATCATCAATGATTATTAATGTGTTGTCTCACTAATGCTTTAATTTGTGACTTTTTTTAGCTGACTTTGGGTTTGCAAGGTTTCTTCCTGGTGAGATGATGGCTGCAACTCTTTGTGGTTCTCCCATGTACATGGTAGGTTTGCATTAGAGTTTTCGACAATGTACCTCATTAATAGATATAAACTAAGTTTGTCTTTAAGCCTGGCACTCATACCAGGCTATGTTCAATAATTATCAAGTTTTTTTCACATTCACACTTAAACAAGCTTTTATGAGCTCGTTATAAATTAGGTGACATGTTGGTAAAGTAAAGTATTGTATAAGTACTATTAAATGTAATAAAAGTATTGACAATGTTGAGGCCAGTAATCTTTAAGCAACTCTCAGGAGCTGGGGCATTTAAAAATTTTTGTGAACTTACTACTTAAATTGAAATCAAATTGATATACTGGAGTTTTGAACATTGCAAACTGACAGGTTGTTGCAAAAATCACTATGGACAATCCTATATACACATTAGATATATAGATCTATATATATATACTCTGCATAATTTATTATAATTTATTGATTTAGCCCTTCCCCCCCCCCCCCCCCCCCCCACTCCCTTCCCATTACCCCCAAAAAATAACTGTTGCCTTGCTTAATACATGCACACTTTTCTTTGCACAAAATGTACAATTTGTAGGCCCCTGAAGTGATCATGTCCAAAGCGTATGATGCTAAGGCAGACCTTTGGAGTCTTGGTACCATCGTCTATCAGTGTCTCACTGGTAAAGCTCCATTTACGGTAAGTTTGTGTTTTATTTTTCATTTGCCTGAGATTTTTTTAAATTTTTGTTTCACATTGATGGTTCAAAATTACATTATTATGGCCTGATTCTATTTCTAATAAAAAATGGGAAAACATAACATAGAAACGATTTTCCGCAGGCAAATAGCCCTCAAGCACTGAAGAAGTTTTATGAGAAGAACAAAGGAATATGCCCCAAGTATGTATATATTTTACTTTTCTAACAATTTTTAACTTGCAGTCACTCTTTGGCTAATAGCATTTTGTAATGTTGTTATAGCATTCCTGCTGGTACATCAAGTCACATCAAGGATTTACTGACAGGGCTTCTAAAACGAAACCCAAAAGATAGAATGGACTTTGGTAAGATGAGCAGTCCCCCTCTGTCTCAGTCCATTTGCAGCACCCTAAAGATGGTCAACATGCATGCATACATACATACACATTATATTTGTCTCCTTTATCCTTTACATAATATAGTATTTGAACCATTTCATTCCTATCACATTTTCTCCCATCTCATTTCATCTCATTTCTTTACTTCCCATTTCAAATCTAATTACCATCCTGCCATCACTAAAATCACTAAGATCACTAAAAACGAAATGGAAAGAGCACCCACGTGCAAGTTGATGACGCACGGGAGTAGGGTAAGACAAAATTTAAACTGCATCCGGTTACTAAAAATAGCCAGACCGGGAATTTACATGGCACGCGCGTTATTACGAAGTTTCCCTTTCTTATTTATGCTCTCTTGAACCCTATTATCATCATGTTTTCTCCACTTATTTTTATCTCCATGGTTGACAAGGGTGTTAAAACATTTGCCTTTTACTTTGGGTCATAGCCGTCATTTTTTTCTGGATGAATTCCTAAAGTCATCACACAAGTTTGTTTACTCTGTGAGCCTCCACTCAGTCCAGGTTTTTATAATTTTTGTAGGTGAATTTTTCTCACATCCTTTTCTGACTGGAAGAATTGTACAAAGGTCTTGTAAGTATTACTAAACACTTAGAAAATCCTCAATCTGCCTTGGCGAACTCGTGGTTCCTGCGCCCTTTCTGTGCATTTTGTTGACTTTTGTTGACCTTCGTAATTTCCAAGATAGAGTAATCATTCGATTGATTTAAATGCTCAATTCAACTGCTAAGATGAGTAATCGACCTTATACTTTGATTCAAATTTTTACTTTTGAAATTATTCTATTTCATTGAATAAGAAGTTCGTTCGTGTTTGTATGAAGCCCGAAAATACGTTTCGCGTAACGTTCGTAAGCAAATGACCTAAGACGATTGATAAACGTTTAATTATCGATCTGCTTACACTATAGTGAGTGAGCGAGTGAGTGAGTGACACATTGGCATATTCAGACCACTGACAATACCTCTTTTCTACGCTACGGGTATCCACGAGGTAAAAATCAAATAAGTTGCAAGTAATCAAAACGTGCCGTGATATTACACCACTTAAAAAGGTTTGTCTTCTGGGTATGTGGATTTCAGGGGGGTGCAAGCAGCACTTGGGGGACTATACCATTAATATAATACAATTCTGTGTATGTTGGGTTTTTAAAAAGGAGTCTAACGAAATGATGTGCTTAAAAACTCAAAATCCACACATCCCCCCTCCCCCCTAAAAAAACTTATACATTTTGAATAATCCCAACATTGACCATTTATTTAGCTACACCTGTGGCTGTACCATCAAGACATAGACATCACAGTGGATGTTCGCAAGGAACAAGATCCTCTGGCTCAAACTCTCCTGTAAGTATGACAGACTTTCCAACCTACTTTGTGTCACGTCGTCGTCCAGTGACCTCAACCCCGAAAGGGTGCCTTCTGATTAGACAAACTGTAATCTTGTATGGTATGATTGGTCTGATGGCGGTCCCATCCCTAATCAACTAGAGACGTTAAAAGAGCACCATGAGTTTATCAGTTAAAATTACTGTCTAGTGTTATCCTCTATAAACAAAGTTAATTTATTTTAATTCGTTTCAATTCTTGGTAACGATTGCGTCTCCGTTACGCCATGTAATCGCGCTTTTAACACTTGAATGTATCGATGCCTTTTGCAGAGTTATGGAGCTGAGGCTTTAGGAGATATTCGGGTAGACCTGCTGCACCGTATGACACCCCCATACGATATAACAGGTACTTCCCCTCAGGATCCTCACCCTGTCAGCCAAGGTAGTCTGGAACACAGCCCTGTTAATGGTATGTAAAGCAGATATACACCAATTCCAATGATCTACTCGTATTGGCTACTCATCTTCATTCATGTCACAACAGAAAACGTTTTGTATGCGACAACAGTTCCTCTTGTTAACTCAGGTAGCCCATGCACTTTGTAAAAGCAGAAAAAATAAAATATGACTGCCATGATGAACGAAAAGCAGTCCCTGCGTCAATTAAACTACAGTGAAATTATCCCAGCTTTTTGACTATTAGGCTAGGCCAGTTTTAGTCATTAATCACGCTTATTTTCTATTACTTCAGCTTATTGTAATCGAGGTCAGAGATCATCAGGAACGCTCATGCCTAGTCCTCCTCGTCTAACCCAAGCTGATTATGACGTGGAACCCGAGGTTAGCCTGGGATAACGTTAGCAATAAAAAATATTTCTTATACTTAAGCTTTTATAAATTTGCAAGAGAATGTTGAAATGTACGTGCGCATAAGCTAAAACAAATTAAATAATTATTATTTTATTTCTTTCTTTAATTCTTTAATTATTTATTTATTAACATTACATATAACATATTGTTATTTTCCTATCAATTAACGTGAACATATTGAGCTGAGTAGGGGGGGGGGGGGGAGGGGGAGGGATGAGCTAAAGTTTTATTTCTGCCTTTTAATCTCTATCACTATTGTTTTAACTGTTGGATTCTTCCTTTCAGGATTTCGTCATTGTTCCGAATAACCTTGATAGCGATGGTAAGATATCAGGGAACATTGCACTCTCGTTGTTGTACCAAGTGATCTTGTTTTGACAGCCCATCGAAAACCAGTAAATCCTAGCACAGCAAGAAATCTGATCAGGCGGCCCATCGGGAAAAAAAAACATGACGACCGAAGTCAGAAAAATTACTCTGAATCTTTGCTTCCCTAGCTACGTTATGGACTAGCAATACATTTAAAAGTCTATTTATTCTTATAACGAATACCTATGGGTCAAATGGCGCATTGTGTTTTTCATTTTTTTATGAAATTATCGTGAAATGATAGTTCTTTGTTCGCCGATAAACAACTGAAACTAGGACCGCCTCAACTACAACAGTCGTTTGCGCGCGTTCCCCGAGATCTCCTGGTAGCTGATGCTGATGTTACTTTTGCCCGTCCAGCGCGTTGTTGTTCTCTGGGTTCTCCGCTTTTCCTCCCTCCGCAAAACCTAACAAGCTAAATTCCAATTCAATCCATGAGTAAGCCATGCCCTGACTTTGATCAGTTGTTCTATGGTTCGATCTGCGAATGAGCCGTGCCCTGACTTTGATACATCATCAGTATTCTTGTCTGTCTTATCTCCATAGTGCTCCTTACGCTATATGCATGTTTTTCTTTAAATCTCGTATTACAATCTTTTTATTATCTTAAGGTACACCGAGAGCAAAGGTAACATGGGATCTTTATTTTCCGCATGAATGGTAATTATATTTATGAGTATTTTTCATTCTCATTTTTTCATTCTCATTTTTTCATTCTCATTTTTTCATTCTCTGGAAATGATTTCGGCTTTTTGGATTCCTTCAAGGGGTGGGGTTCAAAAAAAAAATTTTGTACCCATCTATATAAACAGCCTAAATTTAGAGGGCCCCATGAAGGTGGTTAACTAAAAAGTTTTCCTCTGGCTGAAATTATTTTGCATTCATTAAAAAATCTGACGGATTTTTAAAAATTACTTTTTAGCCAATCATCACCTCCAAGAAATACAGATGCAAAGTTGTTTAACCCAGTCTCCCCTCAGCAAATGTCTCCACGATCGCCACCTCGCAGAGCAACATTCATGGTTGGCTCTTCATCGCCCAACTCACCTCCCACAAGACCCCGAGCCCATTCCGCCAGTAATCATCCATCACCTTCTCAAGGTAGTCCTCGAGGTATGCCCCAACAATCCTCTGTTCCCATACCTCGACGTGTCAGAACGAACTCGTCTCCAGGTCCTCATCCAAACGTATCTCCCTGTTCCCAGTCCTCTACTCCGGTCCCTGTGCCTCGGAAAAGCTCTTCTCCAGGAAGCCCAACGGAAGCTCTACCTTACAAGCCAAGGCAGGAAACCGGCAGAAAAATCTTCCTTCCAAGTAAAGGATCGGTTCCTGTTGTTTCAAGGACTCTCCCAAGTCCATCTTATTTAAAGGGGGCACAGTCACCCACTGACACCGTAGCGCCATCCTTGGTCACAGCGGTCGCCAAAACCTTTACTGACAACTCTAAAGTAGGGTTTCATAAACTGGCCAACTTGAATGCGGTACCACAGATAACCGCTGATACAGTAAGTATGGAACCTCTGGGGCGACCTCCACCTGGAACTATTAGACGAGCTTTGTCTAATATTGAAGGATCAAGAAACCCGTCTAGTTCTTCTCCTCTTCTTTCTGCCTTGGCCAGACAGACCAACCCTGGCCTTGTGCCTTTGGAGACGCTCTCCGAAGGCACTGAAGTAAGGCCGATATTAAAAGTGCATAGCTCGCCTGCTATTTTAGCCACAGCTATGGGTCTGCATCGAAACAGATCGTTTGGCCTGTTGAATACTGGTCAGCTCCAGTTAGGACTAAACACCAATCAATCGCCGCGACGTCATTCTAGTGGCGCGCCACTTTCACCACAGGGAGGCAACGAACCAGCTCCTCCTACCTCATCTACTCCATCCCATCTTCCTCCCATCCCAGGATCTCCTACCAAGTCTCTCCATACGAGTCACGTCGAGGAGGAGGCTGAACTCAAGCCTCTACGTGGGTTGTTTACCGCCGGGTCGTCACCTCCTTCGGCCGCCATGAAGGCAGGTGGTATCATACCTTTCCATTCTTTACCAAAGTATACTGGTCAAGAAGCTGTGAGCAATGATATTCCCGCTCTCGTTATGCCTGGCAAAGGTACATTGAATATGAGTGATATTAGCTAGACTTGTAGACGTTGCACACCGCACTTCAAAAAGCGCGGGAAAGCGTTTGCGCGCGTAGAAGTCTTGAGGCGCGAACGCATCTGTGAAATTAATAGCAGGAAAATTTAAGAATATAATTTTCGCAGGAGTATGCGCTGGCGTTTGACCGCGCGGTTCACACTGACCCTTCATTTTCATAATAATGGGCTTTTTATAATTATGTATTTTTTATTAAATACAATAAAGGTACTAAAGTTACTCGAGGCTTTTCCCAGAGTTCTTCGTCTACCAGCCATGTAGTAGAACCTTGTTCTCCCGAAATGGAGGGTACGATTGCACTTGTCGCTCCAGACCTACCTGAAGACACGCTCTTGGAGGTAAAAAATACTGTTTCGAACTAAGCCAGTTATATAACGATGTATAGACTTGTTTCCTAACTACCAACTGATTTTCAGTCTGAATGAATCAGATCTCTAGAGATATACCACGCGTTTAACCTTTCCAAAGTTCAAAAGAAGACTCTGGTAACGACCTTGTGGTACAGATGTTTGTAGGGCGGAATTTGGGGACGTAAAATGGCAAAGTCCCATAAAGTCCCACAATTCTGTGCACAACGAAATCGTCAGCAGGATTCCGTTTAATATCAGGGATGCGATGTTATTGGATTTGAGCTAATTTTTAGATACCTTAGATTTAAGAGCAGACCCAAAAAACCATGGACAAAGAATAATGTTGTAAAATGGCAGTCCATCAGGAGGAAACCAGAATCTCTTAGATAAGCTACTAGTACGAGCAACTTGCAAAACGTGGCCAATTTTATACCTTGAATACTACTTTAAAATCTCTGGAATATAGGCTTTGTACCATCACGTGATGGGAGCCATGACAGGAGGCAGGAACAACTGAATCTCGTCTAATTAGCTTCTAATTAGATTTACATAAGAAATGATTGATTTTCCTATGCGAAAAATCCGTTGTTGTGCCTCCTGCCATGGCTGCCATTACGTGATGGTGCAAAAAGCCTCTATAACTATGGAAGAATCCTTCGCGGCCACTGCATTGAACCTATGAACTGTGTTTACATATAGACCGAACATACTGATGGAGTACGCAAGCTGTCTTTCGCTTTATCCCTGGTCGACGCCATCTTGGTTGTCATACGAGCTAGAGGTGCCCCGCTGACCACGCTTGCTGACTCAATGGCAATACGAATGGTATGCACATTTATTATTTATTCACATATATATTTTTTCGTTCTTAGGCTTCTTACAAACACAAATATGCTGCCTTCATTTTTTAAGACACTATTCCAAGGTTGAGTAAAAGCCTGGGTCGAGTTAGGAGATGAAATAGGCGCCATCTTGGAAATATGTTTCCAGAAACAGCCCCATAATGCAATACATTGCCAACTCGACCCAGTTTTTTTCTCTCCACATCGGAATGGCTAATAGCTCCTTTTCCTATGACGTGAACATTTCCGCCATCTTGATGGCACCTACAGGCACCTACAGGTACCTACAGGCACCTACAGGCACCAAAAGCACACTAACTTTATATAATTTTCTTTTCTCAGAATGAAAGCGTCTTAACTGATCAAATCGGTAGCATTAGCGAGGAATGCAGGTAAAAAAATATTACACTGTAATGGGTTGATTGTGATATTAGAAATGGTGGTGGTTGTCATAGTGATATAGATAATGATGTTGATGGTAATGGTGTTGTTGATGATGATGATGATGGTGTTGATGATGTTGATGCTGATGATGGTGGCGATGATAGCAATGCTGATGGTGATGGCGATGGTGACAAAGATTAAAATGGTTACCAATGCTCATAATGACAGTGTTCTCTTTATCTTTTCAGGACCACAGAACAGCTTGTTCTGTACCTGAAGGCGCTGCGTATCTCAAGTCTTGCTTTACGTTTCGCTCAGGAGGAACTCCAAGAACATCGCCTGAAACCTTCCAATGCTGTCAAGAATGGTACGAGCAAGAAACCAATTACTCCAGATAAACGTTTATGACTATGACTTATAGCAGCTTGTGTTCAATACTTCTGTGTTTTAATCTTGTACTGAGACTTTGGTTGGATCGCAAATATGGACAACGTAACGCAGCAAGCAAGGAAAACTTGATTTCTAGTGACCATTGTATTAGTTTGGTTGAGACCCACCATAGCGCCCTACCTTGCCCATCAATTATTTTTGTCTGAATATCGGTGTTTGTTTTCTACTCTCCTCAGTGGTGAACGACCTGAACAATCGCTACCGACAGTGTTTGGACAGAACAGCGCGAATCAAGTCCTTTTTACAGTCCAAATCGATGACAACGGATAAGATTATAACAGTAAGATATCAAAAAGCATTAGATTAAATATATCGTGACGTCAAAACAGCTCAACTTGGAGGACAAAAGGAAAGAATTTCAATCTCAATTGGAAATCTGTTGTTGTTTTTTTCAAATTGAGCTGCATTCCGATGTGCTGCAAGGGGTCTATTATGAGATATCTTCGTCAGACAAAAAAAAAATTTTTCATTGACTTGTTTTTTGTTTTTTTTTTACAGGCCAATGCTGATAAATTGATGTATACCTATGCAATGGAACTGGTAGGTGTCCTTTATATCCACGTTTTCTCGCAGTTACATCGGTTATAACAATGATAAGCCATTCCGAGGCTGAGGGAAAAACTGGGTCGAGTTGGCATGATTGCAGTGCATTGTGGGGCTGTTTTAGAAAACAAAATAGCCGCCATCTTGGAAATATGTCCCCTAAAACAGTCCCACAATGCACTGCAATACCAACTCGACCCATTTTTTTCCTTAACCACGGATGGCAAATAGTACACCAAATCCTATTCGAAGATGTTGTCTCATTTTCTTATAACTGTTCTTATAACTAATACTTTTATTCTTTTTGAATTTTAATATATAGTGTCAAAATGCAGCTTTGGATGAGCTGTTTGGTAACCCAAAAGAGGTAGTTCAAATTTTTTTATATTTCTTTTCTCCTAATTATATTTGATTATTCAGTTCCGTTCTAGTGTATCCCGTTTTGTTGTTCCCACATCCATGATCATCGCATCACTTCGATTTCATCTTGCAATCCACCTGTTTTTGTTCTTTTTTTCTGCCTGCTACAGGCCAATATCATTAAGTCATGTTCCTGTTACCTCCTTGGGAAAAGGATAGCAGAGGACAGTAGTGAACGACAAACACTCACCCAATCCCTCCTCCAACCCCCCTCCTTCCCTCTCTCTCCTACCTACATGATAAATGTACTCTTTCATCGTCGCAGACCTCTTTTCTCGTTCCACTCGGGACGCATTTTCAAATAAGATCTCTTGGATGGCATCAACTTTAAAACTCTACTATTTTCTTTTGCTCTCTTTTCTTGAGTAATGATACGATCAAATTGACATTTCCCCCCCTTCAGTGCCGTGAGAAGTACGAAACAGCACAGTTATTGTTACAAGGGCTAGAAGAAGATGTCAAGAAGGACACTGACTTGGTTTTATTACAAAAATGTATCCTTATAATATGTAATATATAATATATTATAGTTATATAGTTATGCATTATCATCCCCTCCCCTTCTCTATCCCAACATCAATTGTGCTGTGAGAATCTCGCTGAAGATGAAAGAGTTCCCTTAACCATGTCACCACCAGATAAAACGAATGTAGACAGACGTTTGACTCAACTAGCCCGCCGTAAGACAAGCGTCAACGTACGCTGATCACGTGATTACACGTCCTTCGTGACTGGATAGGTTTGTGGCCGACACATATATTCTTCAGATGCGGGTGTGTTCGCAAGTCTAGCAAGTTTAGCTGAACTAATGTATATATGAATATATATATATATATATATATATATCCTTTAAAATATCAGCCTTGTGTTATTGTTTGCTGTAAAGTAAGTAACAGATATTCGCTTTCGATAATGTATTGTATTAACAGGGCGGATGTGACGTTATTTATTCAAGTTGTATTAGCAGGGCTAAGCTGTAATGACAGGAACAAGACCTCTTAAAAAAAGTCATTCCGCCTTTCCAGACCTTTCACACAGCTATTTGACACAACTTTAAGTAATTAAAACTGACGTGGCATGTGACTATGACGTAATTAGGCTACCATGGCGCATGCCATGTGGCACATGCTATTTGATTATATCTTATGGTAATTATCATGGGTATTTATAGCTAGTATATTTCCACAGCCAAGTGATGGGGAAGAGATTTGGAAAAGTGGATTTATCGTGAAATAAAGGATAGTAATATGTACCGTGTTACCATAGTTACCCGCCTCTTGTGGTAACTATGATGAATGACGTCATTGAATGGTACACGAGATGAGAGAGGTCCGTGAGAGGACTTATTAAAATGGTGTAATATGTAATACGCCACAGTAATGACGTGTTACGATAGTAATTATGATGAGTGACGTCAATGAATGGTACACGAGACGAGAGAGGTCCGTAAGAGGATTTACTAAAATGATGTATGATGTAATACAGCACAGTAATGACGTGTTACGATAGTAATTATGATGAATGACGTCATTGAATGGTACACGAGATGAGAGGTCCGTGAGAGGACTTGCTAAAATGGTGTATGATGTAATACAGCACAGTAATGACGTGTTACGATAGTAATTATGATGAATGACGTCATTGAATGGTACACGAGATGAGAGGTCCGTGAGAGGACTTGCTAAAATGGTGTATGATGTATTACAGCACAGTAATGACGTGTTACGATAGTAATTATGATGAATGACGTCATTGAATGGTACACGAGATGAGAGGTCCGTGAGAGGACTTGCTAAAATGGTGTATGATGTAATACAGCACAGTAAAGACTTGTTACGAAAGTAATTATGATGAATAAGGTCAGTGAATGGTGTGAGACGAAAGGGGAGACTACAAGTCCTAAAATGATGCATAATTACAATCAAGTCATGTGCATTTCCCTTCTAAACAATATGCTATAATTGTAATACAATTTGGGTAAAACGAAATTTTACAAAAAAAAACTTGGTTATTGTAAGTATTTGTAAATATGATTTTAATGTAATTAAGTAATAGATTATTAAAATATTTTCAACTTGGCTGGTACCATTTTTTTAATTATAATCATGCTAATGTAGCGTGTACAATATATTAAATAAATAATTATACAGCTTCTCATTAATTCCATATAGGTAACTGTCCAATTATTTTCTTAACTGGACAGGTCTTGTTGATATGGTATTAATTAGGCAGCTATATAATTAATAGGTAATGGGATTTCATGCTCCCCAATCAAGAAATAATTAGACTCGAAAAATTCCTCTGACTGCCAAATAGGACTCGGACTACGGCCTCATGCAATTTTGTCAGTCCTCGGAATTTTCCTCAGCATGGAGTCCTATTACATATACTAATAATATAACTTTAATATTCATACCTTGCATATTTCATATGCTTATGCTCACATGCTCTACACGTTGACTGTGTAATATAGAATCTCATAAATAAGGTAATTCGAATCCTTAAAAATAAAACCGCATAATTTTTTATGATTTATGCAGCGTTATTTATTCATATTAAGCGCAGTCTAAACTAGGGATTTACCTTTAAAAATTCTGTGTAATGGGGAATATTGGTTTACACGGGATAACAGACAATGAAATGCAAGTCAAACGTCTCAACTTTCAATATCATAGCCATCACTGATCAGGTCTTGTGAAAAAAAATTGTCGAATTTTCTTATTCCAGACACGCGTCTAAATGGCTTAAAGAAAACCGGAAATGCTTGGGGTTTTTTCCACCTGAAAAAAATCTATATAAACCTACTTTTCCTCTATATTGACCCGTTTTTGTCGCTTTACCGTTGTATGAATACCGTTGCTACTGTAAACCGTTATTTGTCATGGCGGTCATGACGTCACATGCATGCACGCCGAGAACCGAGGAATCTAGTATCATTTGTTGTGATTGGATGAATATTACATGTAAATTGATCTGATTTTTTTGATTAATTGGTTCATTAAGATACGAAAACCATACCGATGCCGGTTGCATGAGTTATCTAAATATTAACTCTCATATCGCATGATCACGTACGGGAGGTTTGAAGGATTTTTGTAGCTTCAAAATCTTGATGAAACTGAAAGTTCCTTCCAACTGTCTGATATGAAGAAAGCAAAAAAATAAACAAGCATTTCTAGGTTCTAATAGTCGCTCGCAAGGAAAAGAGACTGTATTCGTGAAACCTCCAAAGCTAGTGTTGAAGCTACAGATTGTAAAGATACTAGTTAGAAAAAAACCTCGTTCGCAATGCTAAATTGGAAAAACGAAAAAATAGATAAAACGTTCCGGATATCATATTATTAAACTCTCCTGTTTGTAAGAAGAATGATCTCATTGGTGTTTTTCCTTAGATTGTAAGCTTTTTCAAAACGAGTCGTAGAATAATCCATCTTCTCGTAATCTTTGTTTTCGTTTCCCAAAACCTCAATAAGAGCGTCCAGTCGCTGTTTAATTTCGTTCTGGTCAGCGATACCTCCAAACACTGAAACATACGCAAAATGCTCTGGAAGATCTTGTATGAACATATCTTTGTGCTTTGGTGCAGGAGGGCGATCGCAGTACTCGTAAGGTAGGTGCTTAGCGACAACAAAGTATCCAGGCTCATGGAGATCTTGCTTGAACTCTATCTGCACCTTCAGTGGACATGTTTTATTCATAGTCTTCTCTGGTCCATTGTGTCCATCAAAGTACTTCGCTAAAATCGATTCTCCTCTATCCGCGGCCTTTTTGAACTCCACACCGTTCACCCGAACGCATATCCAAGTTGAAGGCTCGTACTTACGGTATTCGTAGTCCGGAGTGAAATTGACGACCCTGTATTTTGGCCCTTCGCGATTGCGGTAGTGTGGAGGCTTGCGAAAACCTCGCACATCTGGATCCTCGTCCTTAACCTGGTTCCTGTCAGACAAACAGATTCCCATTTTTCCAACCGAGTACCTCAACATGTACGGCTTAGTTGCACTGTGAAACGTCACGTACTTAATAACGAAAGTTTTACACAACTGTTACTGATAGAAAATCTACCGTTGCTATAGCAAATACAACGTACACGCTGTCTTAATAAACTATTAATGTTCTGTGGTTAAAAATAAAACCAATTAGCAAGCAATTTAATAGGAACTTGAATAAGAAGCTTTGTGGCTATTCTATTCGCTATTGTCTTGGTTTAATATTTTCCCTGGATCTGTTTTAAAAAGAGTTCCCGATTAAGATAATTCCTTTGAAAGAAATTTTGCCAATAACTTTGTCCTGAAACTTTGCATGGACATTAATTATGTTATATTGAAAAAACATCTCAAAATAGTCGAAAACTGACATTTTTCCGAGTGGAGATTGGGATGAGTCAGATAAAAATCTCTACTCAAAAAAGAGAAAAAAATGAAAAGTTTTGAAGATGTTTCTTATTTAGTTTTCGAAAGACAAATGCCTAAACTTTGTAAGTTCCATGCTTTTTGTTGCACTAGGGAATTACCTTAATTACATACTCTTCTTGGCTATCAAGCTTTGTTGCCGCTTCTATTTTCTTTTTATCAAAGAAAGTTTTAACAAAAATAAACAATATTCTGTTTTCGAAACTCTGCGTTTTGTCTATCATACCCTACCCATATGATTGGCTGACTCGTCTGATCCAGATAGGGTGAACGCAAAACAGAAAAATAAATATAGTCTAGCTTCCGCGCAAGGTGAATTAAATACCCTGCAGGCCGGCTGGTTTCTCCCCTTAGGCTTCGGCTAGAATATTTTCATGTGTGAATTCGTACACCCAAGGGCAGAAGGATTCAGTTGCTACTCTGCGAAGTCCATACGCCGCCTCAGCTCTGCGGATGTCTCGCGGGTATGGTACCCTTTTTAAAAATTTCTGTTGTAGACTTAGTTTAAGTCCCAAGTTTTAAAAGAAAAAAAATTTTTTTCCCAGCGCACATTGAATTGTAGAGAATATTATTATTCCTACCCTTTTATCCAATGCATTTCAGATGGTTTTTAAAACCTACACTCTAATCCAATAGCAGTGATAGTGCCAGGTTTTTGTCGCCAAAAGTCCAATAGCGTTTTACACTTCTGGGATCGACTTGTTGATAAAATTTGTAATCAAAGGCTTTTTCTTACAAGAAAAAGTAGATTAAAGTTCTCTTATTTTATGATTTCTTTACCTCTTTATCCAACAAGAAATCGAAAAAGGCATTCGAAAACTCTTCACTTAAAGGTCATCATGCCACATAACATACAGCTACCATAGAGATCGCAAAGGGAAAAAAGAAAGTCTTTATTCTAAACGTATGGATATTTTGTACGCTATCTCTGCCATTCAAGTGAAAACCAAAAAGATGAGAAGTGATCGATATTTATGTGTGTTATAAAATATATATTTATAGTATGCGTTCATTATTTGCTATTTAAAAGTATGGACTGCTAGCTGTGCTGACCATATCTAAGGGTATTCTTTTTCAAATGACCATATTTAAGGGTATCCTTTTTTCAAATGACCATATGTAAGGGTATCCTTGACCATATTTAAGGGTATCCTTGACCATATTTAAGGGAATCCTTGACCATGTTTAAGGGTATCCTTGACCATATTTAAGGTTATCCTTGACCGTATTTAACGGTATCCTTGACCATATTAAAGGGTATCCTTGACTATATTTAAGGGTATCCTTGACCGTATTTAACGGTATCCTTGACCATATTAAAGGGTATCCTTGACCATATTTAAGGGTATCCTTGACCGTATTTAACGGTATCCTTGACCGTATTTAACGGTATCCTTGACCATATTTAAGGGTATCCTTGACCGTATTTAACGGTATCCTTGACCATATTAAAGGGTATCCTTGACCATATTTAAGGGTATCCTTGACCATATTTAAGGGTATCCTTGACCATATTTAAGAGTATCCTTGACCATATTTAAGAGTATCCTTTTTTCAAATCCTTTTGTCTAATTTAAGTTTTAAGGTGACTGCACGCGCTCAACATTCGCTGAAAAATCTACGAGATTTTATTGAAAAACCATATATAAGTATTGACCTCAGAGTTCAAGAGGGCAAAACCCTCAAATTTTGCTCGGGACTCTGTATTTTTTAAAAGCTTCTTCGAAAAAACTCCTAAAAATCTAGGTTATTTCGATTTTTTAGAAAAAATTAATTTTTCTAACAGATGAAAAAATAGATTGTAGTGCCTAATACCTTGGGGAGGCTGGTGTGTTGCTGTGATTAGTGTACAAGTGGTTTGCGGGTCCATACTCTTGATGCTATTAAATCCATTTCCTTTACGACCAAAACAAAACAAACTACACAATTGATCCCCATTTCTCTTGCTCTTTCAGAATTTGTTACTTTTTGCCCGAAAATCCAAAATTGTGGAAAATCCGGATCTGGATTCACTCTTTGGATCGGACTTTTCCTAGGGGGAGTGTCGGAACGAAGAAAAAATTTACTTTAGTTTTTCGACTTGAAATCATAGTGAAAAGTGTAACATTACTAGTAAAATTACTTCGACGCAGTTATTTTTAAAGATTAATGAAAAATTATGCCTCATTTGAGAAGGTTACTTTAAGGGGTACTCGTTGAGAATCTGTGAATTTATTCCACTTTTTTTCTAATTTTTTGTCGAACAAGGAATCGAAAAAACGTTCGAAAACTGCTCGGTTGTGTTCCTGCCAGACGACAAACTAAAACACATCGTGCAAAATAGAGCGGCGTACAGTTACCATAGATACAACAAAGGGTAACTATTTATTCCAAACGAATGGAGATTCCGTTTCCCCGAATCGATCAATGCTATTCAAGTGAAAACAGAAAACGTGATTAGTGATTTTTATGTGTGTTCAAAAATATATATATAAGTTGTGCGTTTATCGTTTACTATTTAAAAGTATGGACTGCCTGTGGTGCGAGGAAGGTTTAAGATACCACAGGAAGCCCATCGTTCTGGTTAATGTTAGAATCCAGATCCTAACTTTACACCTTTGGACCTACCTCTTTACTATTTTGCTAGCATGAAGTTAACATGAAGTTGATTTGAAGCTACTAATCAACTCCTAAACCCACTGAATTCTTTCGCCCATTATAGAGGTCCCAGTTTTTATCTAAATAGAGAACAAAAGGAAATGTTTTGTAAGTATAAAACTTTTCTTTGTTCTGAATCCAAATTTTATATGTTTTGGCCATGGTCGCGCAGACGACCAAAATGTAAAATAAAATAGTTCAAAAGAAACCTAATGGAAGAATTTTGTTCAACAGTTGATAAGATGGTTCAAAGGTCCTTTCACTGGATGTGAACCAAGCATGAGACCACGAGGTTGAGACCTCTTCACATCCATTGAAAGGACCTTTGTCAACTTTCAAAAGCTGCATATTTTGGTCAACTCTAAAGATGACCAATATTTATGTTTTAATAAAGCAGATCAAAAGAAAATGAATGGAATAGGCATGCCAGTTTAAGAATTGATTATGACTGAGCTTCGGAGGTCCTTTCACTGTAAGACCTTGCTATCATGACTATTTCACATCCATTGAAAGGACCTTTCGGTGTAAACGAAAAGTGACATATATTGTTTGAATCAACAAAAAACAAAACAAAACGAAACAACAATAAATATATATATTAATATAGACAAGCTTCAAGGCGCGCATTAAATGCCCTGCAGTTTTTAAATTTTTTTAGTTTTTCTGAAAGAAATCCTAGTCAATTTAAAGAATTATTTTCTAGAGAAACTTCAAGCCATTTTCGTTGGATTGATAGGATGGTTTACTTCATAGAAAAAGAAAATTTACGATCAAAATCTTGTTTGAGTAGGTATCATGTTTAGGTCACCCATCTCAATACTAACCCCCCTCTGCCGGGATTGACTCGGTATCCGCGATGCCCAAGTATTTTCCACTGAGCCACGGTTCTACGGAATAAGCATAACAATAGGCCGTGAAAACAATGCACCGAATAGACTAGACTTTTTAACATTATATTTTCAACCGATTCCGTGCGTGGCAGAGATGCAAGGGATTAGCCGATATGGTCTGGGGGCCGGCTGGTCTCTCCCCTGATGCTTCGGCTAGAACATTTTCTTGCGTAATTCGTACACCCAAGGGCAGAAGGATTTAATCGCCGTCAGGTCCGAAGTCCATACGACGCCCCAGCTCTGCGGATGTCTCGGGGGTATGGCACCTTGGAATCGATTTTTTATTTTTTTAATTTTTTTTTTAATTTTAATTTTTGTTGTTGATTTAAGTGTAAATACTACCTTTAGAAAAGAAATTTTTTTTTTCTTTTTTCACCCGCATTAAATTTTACGGATCATTTTTATTTTTAACAGTTTATCCAATCTCCCCATAGCTTTAATTTTCTTTTTTCTTTTTGCAGTGTAAAACCATTAAAGGCGGAGAAATATGCCTTACCTGATTTACCTAGTTTTACAAAGATCACATTTTATATGTTGTGCGTCAATGGAAGAATATAATTAAGTTAGGAAAGAAGTAGGCCATCATAGACAATCATCTCTCTGATTTTGGTTCTCGAGGTAAAATTTTAATTAACCACGCCCCAGCAAACTGAATCCCATCCTGCACGCAATGCCTAGTACGTGCTGTCTATAAGTGGCCCCTGCTTGAACTGGATAACGGCATTGACGAGCAAGAAGAGTCTCCGGTGAACCGACAACGTCTAAAACACACAACGGTGAGTGAAAGTTTCAAGAAATGCTTTTCCTAGTTGAAGTAGTGAATGTCGTTCGTAGTTAAGTAGGACTTGGAAGAGTGGTTCCTCATTGAAGTAGTGAATGTTGTTCGTAAGTTAAAGTAGGAAATGTGGTTCCTAGTTGAAGTACTGAAGGTTGTTCGTAGTTAACAAAGTATAGGAAATGTGTGATGGTTCCTATTTGAAGTACTGAAGGTTGTTGGTATGTTAAAGTAGGAAATGTGGTTCCTTGTTGAATTAGTGAAGGTTGCTCGTATTTTACATAGTATAGGAAATGTGTGATGGTTCCTAGTTGAAGTACTGAAGGTTGTTGGTATGTTAAAGTAGGAAATGTGGTTCCTAGTTGAAGTACTGAAGGTTGTTCGTAGTTAACAAAGTATAGGAAATGTGTGATGGTTCCTATTTGAAGTACTGAAGGTTGTTGGTATGTTAAAGTAGGAAATGTGGTTCCTAGTTGAAGGAGTGAATGTTGTTCGTATGTTTGAGTAACAAACTTGTGTCCTAGTCGAAGTAGTGAATGTTGTTCGTACGTTAAAGTAACCAACGTGGTTCCTTGTTCAAGTAGTAATGTTCCTTTTCCTTTAAGTTTTTATAGTTTAATTCGTGTCATAACAAGTAAACCAAGTAAAGCCTGATCCCTTTTTTTAAATCAAAGAAGAAACTATGGAAAGTGCATTACATCGTAATACTTCAGTTGCCCATACCACCTGCAAATCTCCGTCCATCGTTTCAAGGTGAGTACACTAAATCGTTCTTCTAAAACTCTCCGTAAAATTAGTCCATAAAAAGACATTGCCTTTGGTTTTCTCTATACATCTGAACACGTCCTTCACAACAATGTTTAGCTCAGTCTTTAATGATTTATACTTTGGGAAGGTGTACCACTCAAATGGATGCCAGTGATTTATAACGAACAGCTGCTCTTGTTTGGCGAAGGTTACACCTTACATCTATAAAATCATTAACAAATTTGTGGACTTAACAACGGTTGAGGACGAGGAAAAATGACAAAAGCACTAGTGGAAAGCGCTTTCATATCTACCTCACCTGTGGTTCTGTTAGAATTGGGCTCAAATAGCTCCGGGATCGCCTGGAGTACCACTCTTTATTCGACTTGTCCTTTAGGAGACTAGTTGACTTTACAAATACGAGAGGTTTGCTACGAGCGTAAGGTGCACTGAAGCTGAATAGAAAGACGTTCCCTTAGTAGGTGTGGATTTAGAAGGATTTCCTTACTTGGCCATTCGTCCTAACTTAGGTCCATGATTTCCAGTTCAACTACAGCTACATGCAGCCTTAGACTCGGCCTTCTAACTAACTCCAAAGTTAAGTCGATTCAGTGTGTGTAAGAACTGTCTAAGTTCGTCTATATATATCTCTAAATCTCATTTCCTATTAACATTTTGTGGATGATAAAGGTCACTACGTGGGGCTAGGTTTTGATTAAAACAGATAGTGTTGGTTTAAGTTGTGGCTATAAGAATGGTAAATATTATTGATCTTGCTTCATTGACACTTTCCCACTGTATAATTTTTGATAGGCGATGAAGAGGCAGAAAATCAAACAACTCGTATATATGTTAGTATATAATAACCGCCTCTTCTGTTTTAGGCCAACGGTCATTCACAAAAGTGCATATGGAAGGGAGTTTGGAATTTCAACTAAAGTCCAAGATGGCCCTATTGCGAGCATCCATTCCACAACTTCAGCTTTCACCCCTTGTTATCGTAAAGGCGGCTGCCCACATACCTTAGCTGGTCAGTCTAGATTATCCAGCTTTGATTTCCAAGACCTTCAGCAGCAACCGGCCGTTTTATCAGGTCGGCTGACATCATATCAAGTTGAACCACGTGAACCTGCGCAAAAACTACAGGAAATGAGCCAGTTTAGTGCCTTGTATCCTGGATGTCAAGCAAATGGAAATCCTCGATGTTGTTCTATTCGGAAAGATGGCTTTCCAGGTTTTTGCTGTCAGGAAAATCATGGCCGTGGACAGAGTGACGAGGATTACCAAATGGACTTTGGAAGAGGAAAACACAGAACGATGCCTTATGTGAGTCGCCCACATCAGACGATCCACAAACCAGTTTTTCACACTGGCCAACGATTGGGGATTCGCCCATACTACCAGCCCCCTCACGGAGCTACTTCTGAATATTGTGATGAACTTGAAGTGTCATCAAGCTCTGACACTCAGGAATCTTGTGACCTGAGAAGCCAAGAAATACAAGTAGGCAATGATCTCCAAGAAATAGGAGAACAAGAAGGAGAACAGCTGGAGAAGTCCAGTTATGAAGAGGAGTCCCAAGATGTCCAATGTTGCACCCCCTTGAGCCGGGATGAAACATCGGGAAGTTTTGGTAAAGAATATGCAAGTGAAGGCCTGTCATCGGTAAATCACAACGAAACTCAACATGAAATCAATGGAATCTCTCAAAGAAAACAAAATGAGTGGCAGTTAAGTAGAGAGCATGGGCCAACAAGTTGTCACAATCTATGTTGTCGTGCTCCAACCTCCAGACCGCACGGTCATGGAGACATGTCAAAAAACGCTGATTATGTTAAGAGGGAAATGAATAAAAGAGCTGAACACATGAGTAAGCACTGGACTCAGAATCACCAAGGAGGGACGACGTGTTTAGTGTGCTTCAAGACATTGAAGAGGTCCTATTACATGAAGGTGAATATGATTGAAAGGGTCAGGGATGGGGTAACGGTACGTAGTCTCCATTGCCTCTCATCCTTGCGGACACAAGTTTGATTTCTGACTTGATCATTATAGCCCCGTGTACGTGAGGTCCCCGTGTATGTGAGGTCCCCATGTCCGTGAGGTCCCCATGTATATGAGGTCCCCATGTCCGTGAGGTCCCCGTGTATATGAGGTCCCCGTGTCCGTGAGGTCCCCGTGTATATGAGGTCCCCGTGTATATGAGGTTCCCGTGTCCGTGAGGTCCCCGTGTATGTGAGGTCCCCATGTCCGTGAGGTCCCCGTGTATATGAGGTCCCCATGTTCGTGAGGTTCCCGTGTATATGAGGTCCCCATGTCCGTGAGGTTCCCGTGTATGTGAGGTCCCCGTGTCCGTGAGGTCCCCGTGACCGTGCATGCTGACACTTGACCAGTGATCTCGCGCGTTGTAATTGGTTTAAAGGGTGATGTTAATTCCTTATCTTCCGTATGCTCTTAGTATCGTGCTTTCTAACCGTTCACCAAATAAAAATATTTGGACGTATTTCGATTCAATCCGGGCACACACAAGGGCCAGAGTTTTGGCAGTATCTCACTAGTATAGCTAGAATTTATTAAAATTACTTTATTTGCACTCAAAAATGTTGGTTTTTGCACTCGTAAAGCGTGGTAGGATATTCAAGTTCCCTTTTTTTTATCCTATTCTTTCAGAGCCACATGCTAATCCACACTGGTGATAAACCATACAAGTGTGCATACTGCAGTAAAGCCTTCAATCAGATTGGAAACAGAAATGCCCATCAAAGAATCCACACCGGCGAGAAACCCTACGCCTGCGATTACTGTGGCAAGCGGTTTATCTTCAATTCCTCCAAGCACAACCATATGAAGGTTCATGGTCATACAAGCTTTTCATTCCCAGAAGATGACTTCTCGGATGATGAATCAAGAAACTCCTAGATTTTTTATTCATCATCGTCATAATCATTCTCGCCTCTTTATATTACATTGTGTTTAATGACGTCACAAGTGAACAATGAAACCCCTGCGCATGCGCGTCACGTAATTGGAAACGTGATCAAACAATCCTGCTTGTTCATGAAACGACACATAATATTTTAACATACAATGAAATGAATTGCCCGTTTTTATTATGACGTCATATGAAAACAATCTGTTTAACGCTGAGAAACATGGTCGTAGGAGAGGGACAAAATGACAGCAAAGGTTTTAGAACAGAAAAGCAATACAATAATAAGATTCATTCATTAATCCCCGGGAGGTTTTTCAGAATTAATTTACGTGGTACAAATTATACATAATGCCGTATTCATTGCAGGATAAACACCAGTTCATAAAATGTTCGAAAACTAGACATATCATAGCTATCAATTCAGCTGCAGAGCAAAAGGATTTCAAATTGTTATCGTTCTTCACCATTCTGTCCTCTCATAAACGAGCTATGACGTCGTAGTGAAATAGGGCAATCAGAGAAAGCTTAAAATCATGAAATACAACGGAAGGTGGACCTTAGTTATTAAATCTTTCATATACTCTTTTTGTAGTTTTCTAGAGATTTTATGCCTAGCATTTTAGTGTACCTATATGTAATGCGCAGTTGATCATATTAACATGTTAAATTGCGCAATACAAATAATAAACTATTATTATTATCTTTTTTTTTCTTCTTCTTCCTCCTAAACAAAAAAAAAAAAGTCCCTGCTAACGGCGGAAGGTGAACTTTCAGTTTTCTAATATTCTCTGAATATTCTCGGGGACCAGCTAGGAACGGTCACTCCCATTTTTGTACTTCACCCTCAATTGGTGTCCGCCATGTTGGTTGTCATGACAAAAGACACCAAGACCAAATCTTTCATCCACGTCAGCCAAAATGGCGGTTATGACCTTTCATGCACCCAAGGATAGAATGAAATTTTTCCGGCTTAAAATGCAGGAAATAGCATTAATTCCAGAATTCCCGTTTTAAAATCCAAGATGCAACACTAAAAATCATAAATTATAGGAATAATAAATTAGCAGATAATGAGTTAAGGCCATCTATCTGCTCTAAACAATCTATAAATCGGATATTATTTTGTCGAATCACGAAAAAAAAACGTCATAAATAATTCTCCCTCTTCTGATTCAAAGTTGTCCTTTCAAGCGTTTTCTGTTATTTTACTGTTTCTTAAACTCCAGTGTATCTTCATGTGGTTGTGCTTGGAAGAACTGAAGCTAAACCGCTTGCCACAGTAATCGCAGGCGTAGGGTTTCTCGCCTGTGTGGATTCTTTGATGAGCATTTCTGTTTCCAATCTGATTGAAGGCTTTACTGCAGTATGCACACTTGTATGGTTTATCACCAGTGTGGATTAGCATGTGGCTCTGAAAAACGAGAAACACAGCAGTTCAATCAAGTGTAAAAAATTTAATTATCGTATCGGTCACTGTGAAGTCCAAAGTCCTTTTTATGGGCCAAGTAAAATGTTTAGCTCGTTAAAACCAAATTATATATTCGGCCATTTATCGGTCAAATATTGATTTTTTTTTGTTAATGTAAACGGTATAGTTTTAGCAGTTTAAGTAGTAATTCTCACTCGAGAAAGAGTTCCCTACCTTTAAATGGTTAAACCTGCTCAGCTTTTTGTAGCACACTGGACAAGTTGTTCTTGTAATGCCTCTGGCCATATTGGACCATCCAACAACATCGCGTTGTTGGATGAAATCAAAAGCCCTTGGAGGAGACCTATTGTCTTCCTTACGGGATTGACGTGAGACGTGAAGGATGTTTGTTTCCTTGTACTCAGAGGGATTCGTAAACTTGTCATTTGGAAGTTGTTCTTGATGAGATCTTTCGTTGGCATTTTCTTCCCTGGATGAGGTGCTCTTGGCACTTTGGTGTGACTCACCTAGACGGGCTTGCTTAATGGTTCTCTTTCCATTCAACCATGGAAAGTGTACTGTTGGTTCTTTGTCTTGCTCCCTGAGTGCAGACCTCTCGACTTCTCTATGGTGTGACTCACCTAGACGGGTTTGCTTGATGTTTCTCTTTCCATTTAACCATGGAAAGTGTACTGTTGGTTCTTTGTCTTGCTCCTTGAGTGCAGACCTCTCGACTTCTCTATGGTGTGACTCAACTATACGAATTTGCTTGATGGTTCCATTACCATATAGCCATGAAAGATGCCCTTTCTTATTCCCGTCTTTATACTTGCTTTCATCTTCTCCTTTATTTGCATAAGGTTTACCAAGACTTGCCTCCTTGTTGATCGTTTTCTTTCTGTTGAACCACTGAGCATGCCCTGTTGTATCTTCACTTTCTTCTTTGAATACAAGACTCAGGTCATCTTTTTGATGGGGTACACCTAGATCTTCCTTGGAAAATGGAAAATCTTGAGTCTTATAATTTCCATCTTCTTCCTTGGATGTAGTACTGTCGTATACAATCTTACATGGTTCACCACGACAGTCTTGCTTGATTCTTCTCCTTCCCTGCATCCATAGAAGATGTCCTCTATTGTTCTTGTCGTAGCCTTCTTCCTTGGATGTAGAACTATCGTATACAATTTCACATGGTTCACCAGGACAGTCTTTCTTTCCCTGCAGCCACAGTATATCGTGTCTTGCTATGTCCTCGAATGGAGTAGTCTCTTCTTCTCTTTGATGAGGCTTGGCAAGAAAAGCCTGCCTTTTGTATCTCTTTCCATACGACCATGTAGGATGTGCTGTGGCATATTTATTTCCTTGCTTGGCTGCAGAACTGTCATCTGGATGTGGCTCTCCAGGATTGGCTTGGATAATGGTTCTCTTTCTGTAGTGCCAAGGACAATGTAATTGTACTGTTTTGCTAACTCGGTCTTCTTGCTTGGGTGCGGTACTCTCATCTTGTACTTGATGTGACTCATCAAGACAGTCCTCACTGATGCTTCTCTTTCTACGTAACGAAAGATGTCCAATTGTATCTTCATACTTTTTCTTCGACGCGGGAATTAAAGAAGAATTCTCTTCTTGACTATTCAGAGGAAAAGCTTTTGAAGACCGACCATGATTAAATTCTTGATGTAAAGGTGTGCTACTGGATGACGGCCGGGGTATCATGTTTGAACCAACACCGTTACAGCTGGTGCTCAACTTGCAGATGACTGATGGTCTGACAAAACCAAACAGAAAAGTATGACTACTAGCTTCTTTATTTAATTTAAGAACTACCTTTATTCTAAAAGCAGAAATTAAATATGTAAAACATTAAGGAATGAATGAATGAACGGACGGATGAATGGATGGATGAAAGTGACATAAAGTATAAAATGGCAAAAGAAGAGAAGAGAAGAGAAGAAAAGAGAAGAGAGAGAAAGAAAAAAAATCCAAAGACAATCGAAAATAGGAACCTTTTGGTAACTTTTGGATAACGGTAGATCTTGGTAACTTTCGGGAAAACCGGGAATGACTTAACAAATAACATCTCCTAACGGGACCTCACCTTGTGTACATTTGCAGGTTCCAATCAATAGGAGTGATCGTCTTCACATGATGTTTAGGTTCGATCCTGCTTTGAATGGTGTCTCTATAAATTGTCGCTCTGCCAGTGCTGCCCATTGTGAGTGAGTTTTCTTTTGTTTTCCCAATTTCTTGGAGCATATGTTTTTCTTTTTTATTCGTTATTGTCAATTATTTTAGTTTTTGCTGTGGAAAACAATTTGGTTAAGAATAGGTTAAGTTAAGTTATGACATATGATATATGTTTGCCTGCTAGTGCGCGTCCATCCTTTAGTGGAAAACCCAATAACAATATTTATTAAGTCTTCATAGAAACCTGGATACGCCTTTATCTCTGATAAAGTCATCCTCATTAGTATTCTTTAGATAAAGACACAGCGTGTCTTTGTATAAAGATCACTTAAATACTAATAATTAAGAGGACTTTATCGGGTGTAAAGCGGGTTTAAACACACGACGTGTATGGTCGCTCTAATTGGACCAAAGCCTTAAAAGAATTAATCATGCGTTCTAGAAGACATGGCTTAAAACTATCGTATGTGCTCAGCTAGCGTGCACACGGATCGCATAGTAAAAACGAACCCTAGAACTTGCTAACGTTGTGTGCCACAGAATTGAAAAAACCTGCGACAATCGACTTACGACTTTCGTACGCGATATCATAACGGTAAGACTTTTAACCGCTGTTTTCATTACTACGCGCTTATAGAGACAAAAGTTGCGACAGGGAAATCTGTCTACCGTCAATCAAATACATATTTCGGTACCTTTACATACTCGATCTGATTAATTGACGGCAGTTTGTTGCCTGATTTCTCTTCGCCACTGTTGTCTTGTTCAGGGCGTAACAATGAAAGTAGTGGGAAACATTTTTCAATTGTGGGGGGAAAATGGGAAGCGGTTTAACTTTATGCTGCATGGTTTAACGTTTGTCCACAAACTTTTACATTCTAAGAAATATAACTAGGGTATCTTGACTTAAACCAAGGGCGCTAGGGCAAAAATTGGTGGTTTTTTAGCCGTTAGATTCCGTTATGTTGGTGTTTTTTAGCCGTTAGAAACTGTTTAAACTGTTACTTATCTGTTCTGTTATGTGCTGGCTTGATTTGTTCAGTTTTCCCGTCTATATACGCCAAAAATATTGCTGTGACCAACGGTCCAATAGTATGTAACGAACTACTGTATCTTATACCTGCCCCGTGACCGCTTACGTTAGCGTACGCGTCGGTTAATAAGTTAATAAGTTAATCCAAATCCCCTAGAATAACCAAAAATGAACAGGGGTAGGAAAAGAAAGGCCAATCTATTGTTCTCTCGTCTGCTCGTATAATAGGATTAAAGTGAAAGGTACGGTGGCAATTTGTTTACTCAGCGATGACAGATGTGTAACCAACGAAACCTAACGAACCAACTTCGAATCCAGCCGAACTGGCCTCGGCCAAACTCGAACCCCGACTTACTTGTCAAAAAACCACCAATTTTTGCCCTAGCGCCCTTGCTTAAACTATCTAAAATATCTATACAAAATGGCATAGAAAGAAGAGACAAAGGACTATGAGCTCCCCCTACCCGCCCTCTCCGTGGCCCCTGTGTGGAAGGATGGAAAATACCAACAAGCATCTTACAACACCGCAAATAGGCTGCTAATTGCTTGCTTTCAGATGTGCACATGGCCATTTATCTGCATGGGTCTGACAGCATTAATTTTGAATCTAATTTTACAAACTTTCTAGACATTTAAATTTTATTTATTAACACTCTCAGATAACTAAAGTTATATGATTAAGGCTGCATGTTTATATAGGTAGCTTAATGGTTTAGATTACAGTATTCATGATTTCATCTACAGATCAAAGTCAACTGAGGTCAACAAAGACTCTGATGTATCCGTTGCCCAGACAACTTTCATGGTCCTTGTTTCTTTTGTGTTTCTCCGCCTCTTTCTACGAGGCTATCCAAAAAATTGACCAAAAGATATTTTGGTAAGTTTGAAAATGTAACAAAATTGGTTTTAAAGCAATCTTACTATTTTTTTGTTATTTTGTATCTGTGAACTGATATTCCTTGGCAACCAAAAGATATCGCTAACGAATTAGAAGGACATGTCGCGGTACGACAATGCGCAATGACAAACAAGGTGATATATTTGAGCACTGCAACTGTATGTCTTGAAATCCTCGCACGTTATGACCCGCACAAATATCTGACAACAAATAAGGATTTTCTTCGGCTTTTCTTTATCAGTTTTTTATCGGAGCTAGAAGTCCATGGTTCAATTCTCAGGATCTCCACGTCTATTTCGGCTTACCAGTAATAAGTAGATCTGATAGTCTGAGGGGGTTAAGAGTACACCTTCGAGCGCTTTACTCATGAGTCCCTGGCTCGGGAGAATTGGGCAACCACTCTCTTATCGAAGTAAACCTTAAACCTTTTTTATATATAGAAACATTATTATGAAATATCATGAGATAGCTAGCTAGGCGTGTAAACAATTTTCTGAGCGCGCTCCATATTTTTCTATTATTATCTGTGCTTTTTTTATTAGTTATTTTGCACTACTGTTATCAGAAAGACCTTCGCGAGTAAAAGGCAGTCTTGAGATGACCCTCGTACTATTATTTTTCTTCACAAGAATATGATTATATTAATTATATAAATAAAAAATATGTATCTGGTTTTTTTTTACCTTGAAATTTTCGTAGCCGGTTAGTCGGAGCGTAACATTAACGTCTTGCCTAGTAACGGATTGGCAATTGAGTCAGGATCCCCCAAACAGGCCACACCAAGAATTTGTTAGCCAATCACAGTCCTTTAAACCAACCAATCAGAACAGGAGCATATGAGAAAAAGGGCCGCAACAAATATTAACCTTTCCCTTCTCCCACACCCTTTTGTAAACCGGGCTTCCTGTGGTTTACAGGGTGATTATTCCGCTGATCACAGGAACTGCTGGCTTCGATAATTTGTGAAGTTTTCGTATTTTCAGGTCGTTACTTCATGTATGACCACACGAATTGGCACTATCTTGGGGTTGTGTGTTGTGGTAGTGTTGCATCGTTCGGTGTCACCTTTAGTGATCCGTGTAGGTGCAGCACATGTAGTTGGTGTAATACCCGTAGTACCCGTGGTAGGTGTAGTACCTGTAGTATCCGTAGTACCTGTAGTACCTGTAGTAACTGTAGTAGGTGTAGTACCTGTAGTATCCGTGTAGTACCTGTAGTACCTGTAGTACCTGTAGTAGGTGTAGTAGATGTAGTATCCGTAGTACCTGTAGTAGGTGTAGTATCTGTAGTAGGTGTAGTATCCGTAGTACCTGTAGTACCTGTAGTACCTGTAGTAGGTGTAGTATCCGTAGTACCTGTAGCACCTGTAGTATCTGTAGTATCCGTAGTGCCTGTAGTATCCGTAGTACCTGTAGTACTGTAGTATCTGTAGTACCTGTAGTAGGTGTAGTATCCGTAGTACCTGTAGTACCTGTAGTACCTGTAGTATCTGTAGTACCTGTAGTATCCGTAGTAGGTGTAGTACCTGTAGTATCTGTAGTACCCGTAGTAGGTGTAGTACCTGTAGTACCAGTAATACCTGTAGTACCCGTAGTAGGTGTAGTATCCGTAGTACCTGTAGTACCCATAGTACCCGTAGTAGGTGTAGTATCTGTAGTACCTGTAGTACCTGTAGTACCTGTAGTACCTGTAGTAGGTGTAGTACATGTAGTATCCGTAGTACCTGTAGTACCTGTAGTACCTGTAGTAGGTGTAGTACCTGTAGTATCCGTAGTAGTTGTAGTACCTGTAGTATCCGTAGTATCTGTAGTAGGTGTAGTACCTGTAGTACCTGTAGTACCTGTAGTACCTGTAGTATCTGTAGTACCTGTAGTACCCATAGTACCCGTAGTAGGTGTAGTATCTGTAGTACCTGTAGTACCTGTAGTAGGTGTAGTATCCGTAGTACCTGTAGCACCTGTAGTATCTGTAGTATCCGTAGTGCCTGTAGTATCCGTAGTACCTGTAGTACTGTAGTATCTGTAGTACCTGTAGTAGGTGTAGTATCCGTAGTACCTGTAGTACCTGTAGTACCTGTAGTATCCGTAGTACCTGTAGTATCCGTAGTAGGTGTAGTACCTGTAGTATCTGTAGTACCCGTAGTAGGTGTAGTACCTGTAGTACCAGTAATACCTGTAGTACCCGTAGTAGGTGTAGTATTCGTAGTACCTGTAGTACCCATAGTACCCGTAGTAGGTGTAGTATCTGTAGTACCTGTAGTACCTGTAGTACCTGTAGTATCCGTAGTATCTGTAGTAGGTGTAGTACCTGTAGTACCTGTAGTACCTGTAGTACCTGTAGTAGGTGTAGTACCTGTAGTATCCGTAGTAGTTGTAGTACCTGTAGTATCCGTAGTATCTGTAGTAGGTGTAGTACCTGTAGTACCTGTAGTACCTGTAGTATCTGTAGTATCCGTAGTAGTTGTAGTACCTGTAGTATCCGTAGTATCTGTAGTAGGTGTAGTACCTGTAGTACCTGTAGTACCTGTAGTACCTGTAGTACCTGTAGTACCTGTAGTACCTGTAGTATCTGTAGTATCCGTAGTAGTTGTAGTACCTGTAGTATCTGTAGTACCCGTAGTAGGTGTAGTACCTGTAGTACCTGTAGTATCTGTAGTATCTGTAGTACCTGTAGTATCTGTAGTACCTGTAGTATCTGTAGTATCCGTAGTAGTTGTAGTACCTGTAGTACCTGTAGTACCTGTAGTACCTGTAGTATCTGTAGTAGGTGTAGTAGATGTAGTATCCGTAGTACCTGTAGTATCTGTAGTATCCGTAGTACCTGTAGTATCTGTAGTACCCGTAGTAGGCGTAGTACCTGTAGTACCTGTAGTACCTGTAGTAGGTGTAGTACCTGTAGTATTTGTAGGATCTGTAGTACGTGTAGAACCTGTAGTAGCTATAGTAGGTGTAGTATCAGTAGTACCTGTCGTATTTGTAGTACCTGTAGTAGGTGTACATAGTACCTTTCACGGCAGCCATGTTGATGGGTAGAATTAATAAAATTGTTCATTCTATTGTTGAATTCATTTTAATTTCGCTTTAGGAATGAAATTTGATTTTCCTTACTCTGAAACATGCCCTGCCTTACTGGGCGCGTCACCAGTAGCGTTCATTTTACCTATCAAGGCGTACGCATGAAGACTATAATAACTCAAAATAAATAGGTGAAGAAAGACTTATAATCATACTTTAGTTTATTGTTTTCTTTTTAATATATTTTTTCGATTGACTTGAATTATTTTGGAATTATCCCTTAGATTTCAGGATATGTACATCGTTAATCGAATATATCTACAGTTTCATCTAAAAGTCATAATGTCTTGATGTGGTTAAGGCAACTATGGATCTAACTAGAACTATATATCTTAATACTTTATATCACTATATTTAGTTTTTAGACAAGAGACCATAGTGTGATTTGGTAAATCCTGTGAAATATTCTTTAGGTAGCGCATTTTTGAGTCTATCTGACTAATGCACTCTAATAAGTACACTTTGTTTCCCGTTAATGAAAACTGCTCTATGGTCTCTTGTTATCAAGTATAGTGTTAAGTACAAGCTAGAAATTCACTGAGGTATCAACAACACAAAGAAACACAAACTACTACAGATACTACACCTACTAGAGTTACTACGGGTACTACGGATACTACAGGCACTAAGGTACTACAGATACTACAGGTACTACAGGTACTACAGGTACTACAGATACTACAGATACTACGGGTACTACACCTACTACAGGTACTACAGGTACTACAGTACTACAGGTACTACAGTACTACAGGTACTACGGATACTACATCTACTACAGGTACTACGGATACTACAGATACTACACCTACTACAGGTACTACGGATACTACAGGCACTACGGATACTACACCTACTACAGGTACTACAGGTACTACAGATACTACACCTACTACGGGTACTATGGGTACTACAGGTACTACGGATACTACACCTACTACAGGTACTACAGGTACTACGGATACTATACCTACTACAGGTACTACAACTACTACGGATACTACAGATACTACAGATACTACACCTACTACAGGTACTACGGATACTACAGGCACTACGGATACTACAGATACTACGGATACTACAGGTACTACACCTACTACAGGTACTACAGGTACTACAGGTACTACACCTACTACAGGTACTACGGATACTACATGTACTACACCTACTACAGGTACTACAGGTACTACAGGTACTACAGGTACTACAGGTACTACGGATACTACATCTACTACAGATACTACACCTACTACAGGTACTACAGGTACTACAGGTACTACAGATACTACACCTACTACGGGTACTACAGGTATTACTGGTACTACAGGTACTACACCTACTACGGGTACTACAGATACTACAGGTACTACACCTACTACGGATACTACAGGTACTACGGATACTACAGGTACTACAGGTACTACAGGTACTACGGATACTACACCTACTACAGGTACTACAGATACTACAGTACTACAGGTACTACGGATACTACAGGCACTACGGATACTACAGATACTACAGGTACTACAGGTACTACGGATACTACACCTACTACAGGTACTACAGGTACTACAGGTACTACGGATACTACACCTACTACAGATACTACACCTACTACAGGTACTACGGATACTACATCTACTACACCTACTACAGGTACTACAGGTACTACAGGTACTACACGGATACTACAGGTACTACACCTACTACAGTTACTACAGATACTACAGGTATTACTGGTACTACAGGTACTACACCTACCACGGGTACTACGGGTATTACACCAACTACATGTGCTGCACCTACACGGATCACTAAAGGTGACACCGAACGATGCAACACTACCACAACACACAACCCCAAGATAGTGCCAATTCGTGTGGTCATACATGAAGTAACGACCTATTTTCAGACAAAAGTTTGACGGATTTTTCAAAATTATCGGTGTTTTTTTACGTAGTAGAGCTTCTGAGCCTTAATTTTAATGATGTCCACGAAAAAGTAGGTTTCAGAGAAAAGCATCGCTTCGTATTTAAGGTTATTAGTGTTTTAATAGAACAAAAACGAATGATTTTTTCCAGGTATGGTTTGATAATCAAGAAAAAGGTCCAAGAAAGTCAAGTGAAAAAATCCTCGATATTTGGAAATGATTCCAGTGAAGAAGAGGTAAGCTTATTGAATGGCTTCTTTTTCTTTTATATCACTTTAATGATAACACAATTCTTGATTTATAGCCGTTTCTCTTCCACGGACTGTTGTGCCCGTTCTAGCCTCGTATGTTGTCATAAATATTTTTCAACGTGTTTATTAGAAACATTGAGTGATTTCAGTTATTCAGTCATGCTATGTTAGACAACTAAAGTTATAGCGTTGATCTCTATGATCTACAAAACTGAGAAAATATTAGCATTGTAGAGAGGAACTACTAAGAATGTGATACAATAGGTCATGATCACTTGCATTATACCGTCATTTACTACCACTGTCTTTTGTTCAGTTAATTCATAGCACCGGTTACCTTACTAATTCTTACTACCACTTTCGTAGTGGTAATAAAATGAGACCATCATGCAAAACAACCTATACTCAGAATCCATATAGCCTACCCCCCCCACACACACATACACCCACACCCACCCACAACTTATAACTTATAAAGGTCCATAACTTTCGTGTGATATTTAGGATGACAGAGCAAAGAAAGGAGTAAATGTCTCCCTTATGCGTGAGGCAGAGAAGAAGAAACAGATGAAACAGGTATAAACCATTAAGAAGAAATTTTTTTCTTGTCATGGAAGCTTATACTCTATTACAGTACTGTGGTTTTCCATAATCTGTGAACATGGTAGATGCAAACTGCATGTTGAAATTCAATTTTTTACTGCTGTCAATCAAAAATAATCATTTGGTACCTTTTATATTTTTGATTGGCTTGACTGAAATCTATTTCACAACAAGCTGTTGAAATGTTGAAGTTTGCAGAATATTGAAAACCACAATAAACAAAACATCTTCATGAAATATGTTTAGTCCTGTGTGTGTGTGGCAAGCTGAGGAGCTTAGACTAAAAACCTTCACTCTTTAGAAATACAATTATAGGTTACTGCAGTGATCCCAACCCCCCCCCCCCCCCTCCCCCCAAGTAACTTGCCTTTTCACCCTAAATATTTTGCTGGAAAAGAGTTCCTGTTCAGAACATGCATGCAACTGTCATTCAAGCTAAACAGTATACAATATGAAATTCTCTGCAGTTTAGAGTTCACTGTTGCTCAGGCTTTTCCTCATATTTTGTACATTAGATATTTAGTAGTGGAATCAAATGCAATGGAATTCCGAAGGGTTTGCATTTCTTACTTGTAAATCATTATCCATCTCAAAAGATTACCATGCTTGTGCATCAAAGCGTCAAAATGACCGACAAGGCAAAGATTTGACCAGACAAGTCCCAGTTCTTGCCAGACATTGTTTGATGTCCGGCATCTATTTTAAGCCCTGTGCAATGATAGGTACTTGAAAATAGTAATTATTGTCCAAGGTGTTACGTAAAACGTTCTCCTCTATCTTTGCAAGCTCACTACCATCCTCACTTCAATTAACATGCATTTTTAACTTTCAAGATGACGCAGGTTCCCCGGGGAGGGTACTCTCATAAATGGACTATACAGGGATGATCCGCTAAACAGGGAATTTTTTTGTCAAGCTTCTTGTCATAAACAGGGTATGCAATTTGACTCAAGTTCCAAGTTCTTCCTGAGTTTCTTATCATATTCAGGGTTTCTACTTTCGTATTGACGGAAACTGGTTATCATGGTCGTAAAAAAACGATAAGCGAGATGACATGATAATTGAAACAGGAACTCAGTGCAATAAATTATATCTTTTGTCATAAACAGAGTTTACAAATTTGATTTTTTTTGTCATAAACAGGGTACCCCTTTCAGAATCCCAGCAGAACACCCCTACCCAAATTCTGGCAGAGAACCCCCCCCCCCCCCCCCTGGGTGCAGGTGACTGTACAGGGGACTACTACAGGCTTACTAAGGAATTTATTTGAGATTACGAAGACTAATAAAGAGCAAAAAAGGAAACTCTTTTTTTTTTTTCAGACACAAATCGAAATTGAAAAAGCCTTAAAAGAAGACCCAACAGTTTATGAATATGACAATATTTATGATGATATGGCAAAGAAAAAGGAAGCAGCCATTCCTAAATTAACAGAAAAAGAGAAAAAGGTAGGCAAAAACATATAAAGGTACTGACTGACTTTTTTTTAATCAAAGGTCAGGGCCTGGTTGTATGAAGGGTGAATAGGCGCTATCCAAAGGATAAATCTTATCCAGTGGATAAATTTCTTGGATAACAGCATCGACTCATCCACTGGATAAGGATTTATCAGTCGAATAGTGCTATCCACCCTTTGTACAACTGGGCCCAGATAGTCATTGATCTTGGGCACTAATATGTTAATTCATACCTACAAAGTAATGTCTCCCATGCCATTTCACACTTTTCCATTTTACTACTTTTAAATGGAAAATAACATTGGCTTCTTGAACTTTGTATCCATGTAGCCCAAGTACATTGAAAATTTACTCAAGTCAGCAAAGACAAGAAAAATGGAAGAGGAACGTCGTATTGAGAGAAAAACCCACAAGGAACGAGAACAAGAGGGTGGAGAATTTCAGGATAAGGAGGAATTTGTTACATCTGCGTATCCTTTTTAACAAAAAAAATGTCAAAAGCTTTGGAAAGAAGAGGGGGAAAATGGAAAAAAAGCAAGAACATGCCATTTCAGCTTGCATTCCTGGGATTTCTTTGACACAACTGCAAATGGTCTATCGAGTATTAGCCTTTCTGGAGGTGTAGAAATGCGTTGCATTATGGGACTGTGTTGAGGGACGCCTCGTCAGTCGCTGGACATTTCATCCATCAAGAATCGAAAGAAATTAAAAATTAACACGACAATGAATGTTTCTTATCACTTTTCACTATCAGTACGCGAAAAAGAACGCCATATAAGTATTATAGCGTCCACTAAGACAGCTTCATCATGCAACGCGTTCTGCAACTCCGGATAGGCTAATAGTAGTAAAGTTCCTTGAATGCAAAGCGAGCTGGCAAGCTTTTTCCTTTTCCAATTCAATCAATCAATCAGTCAACTTTATTTTAAGAGGGTGACGTATTAACCCAGTTCAGCAATTTACGAGTCGTACTAAAATATTCGATTTTAAATTGAATGGTAAGAATTCCGAACGATTTGATGATTTGAATGATGATTATTTATTGAACTCGCTTAACCCTACATAACACAGTTATCGCAAGAGAATGCTTGAGTTGGAAGAAGAGGAAAAGCGACTACGAGAACAGGACGCCATCGACGGTAAGAATATCAAAAAAACAGGTGTAAAATGAGTAAAAAAAACTAAAGCTAAAAATAGAGTGGTTATGCCGTAATGGCTTCCCATAAGAATGGTTATTGTATGAGTTGGAAACGTACGGTACTGACTTACAGCACGTACACGGTACGACATGCCGTAGCATTGAAAAGGCTTCTCACAAGAAGAATGGTTATCGTATGAGTGGGAAACTTACGGTACTGACTTGGTACGGCTACCAATTTGCCGTATCGTTTCCCACTCCTTAGAAGGGCGTTGTTATTGAGGTTTGTTTCTGTCGAATGTACTCTTTTTAAATCTTTTTCAAATTTCTTCCATTTCCAGCGATGAATGACGTCACGAAGCGATCTGATTTGAATATGTTTTATAGCAATCTACTCAAACAGAATGTGTCAATGGGTGGCGCCTTTGCTGCAGAGGCCAAAAGCCAAGACCAGGAATCTGTTAAAGACAAAACCGACGATGACGATGGTGACAGATCATCTTTGGACAAAAATCAGAAAAGCAAAGTCGACAAGCTAATTCAAGATTCTCGAGATACAAAAATCAAGGGAAAAATTTCATCTAAAGATGAGAGTCGCTCAAAACAGGCTCGAAAAGACGATCGAAAAGAAGGGCGGGAAAATAATGAAAGGCCGAGACACCGTGAAGAGTCTGATGAACATTCACGAGGCCACCACGAGCACAGACGACGGAAATCCAGCGACGATGAACGCCGTCAACGACGAAGCGATGACTACAAGGAAAAAGATCTAAAGAGATCACATCATAGAGATAACGATGTTCATTCGGAAAGTACTCGGGATGGTAATCGGAAACACGATAGGCCAAAAACTGAAGAACGATTGGAGACCGAAGAAAACCGAAAACCTGAACCTATTGAGAGGAGCAAACAAGAAGAGAAAGAGAAAGACAAACGAGAGAATGCCGCTTCGTCTAAGTTTGTCAAACGAAGTAATGATGAAACTATTTCTTCTGCAAAACAGAGATACCTAGAGCGAAAACGTGCCCGTGAAATTGCACTTCAGATGCGAAAAACAGACGATTCGGATGAAGATTGACTTCTTGTGTAGTTTAATGATTGTTATGCCTCATCTTCGAAATATTAAACTTATTGTAAACTGTACAATCAATGATATTTTGTAATCATAATGATTAATCTAACTAACGTTCCTAAGAGTTAGTGTCTTCAATGTCAGAAAGAGAAGTATAATCAATGTTTTTCGTCGTACAATTTCTTGTGTGCGACTTCACGCTCAAAATAATTACTTTGTCGGATTCGCTTTTTTTTTTAGCCCCCCATTTGCAGTTTTTTATCATTTGCAGCCCATCCCAAGATAGTCGAATGCAAGGACATGGCAGCCATATTCTTTGTATTAACGAAGAGAGCTGATAACTGAAAAATCTTTTGTCAAATACCACCAACATGGCGGCGATGACGTAACCGTGCGAACAATAGGCTAATTATAAGTAGCGACCATGTTGAATAAGACTAAAGTGCTAGCCAGCCACTTTGGTTGCTTGCATATTCTTCATTAATTTTATTTATTCCAAGGTAAACTGTCTAAGTTAACATTTCCACCGCACAATATGACAGCTACCTTCTGCACGTTTTTGTTTTCACCACGAAATCTCTCACTCAATACCGCCGCAACTGCAACAGCAGCTGACGGCTCAATAACGAGTTTCATTCGTTCCCAGACTAGTCTCATTGTGGAAATAATCTCGGACTCTGTGACTGTGATGACGTCATCTATATTGTCGCGAATGATTGGCCAGGTTATGAACCCTAAGCTTGTCTTTAGTCCATCTGCAACTGTGGCTGGAGGGCCTGAAAGAGAATGAGAGGTTCTACATTACCGTTCACAGTTGACCACTGCTCCATATGGTGAGATCATGTGTCGTCTAAGTTTTGACACGTACATCAACTTTAATTTTATTTAAGTTAATAAATCGTATTCTGGGCTCAAGGAAACTGAGTAAGTTATGAAATGTGTCTGTGAGGACTTGGGTAGTCACTTTGATCATCACGCAGCGGTTTATCCTTAGGGTACCAAGAGCTAGGGTATGTGATTCCCCTTCCCAGCTTATTGGATATAAAGCACAAGTCTTGTATTTCCGCCAGAATTCAAGAATAAGTAAACATCTTTATTAGTGGCAAAAAATTGAGCCTTTTGTATCCGCTGAAGAATCGTAATGTCTGGTAGGTACATATCTATACCTGGTAGAGGGATTCTCTTGCCAGCAGCAAATGATTTGGCACAGTCATCTGCAAGTAACGGTTCTGCAGCAAATATCTTGATACTAGGTTTTATGCCCTTGGCTGCTACACAAATACCACTCAACATGCCACCACCCCCCACGGGAACAACAATAGCATCAAGATCTGGCACCTGGAAGGAAAGATAATAACAAAGTACGTTGCTATGGTTTGAATGATGCACTCGGCACCGGCTAAAAATTTACGACATCCTTCCAGCCAATTACAGGCCAGGAAACAACTCGTCATCCAATAAAAATGCTTAGAAATGGTAGCGTCACGGTCAAGGCACAGCACGGCACTGATACCGATAATTTTCCATGCGTTAAACTAATCCACCTTATACTAGTGTAAGGTAGATAAAAATGGCTTCTAAAGTTCCTCAAAGTGTGGGTTCTCTAGCTAGACATTGTATAGACTGCGAGCTAAGTCCCTCTATTTCCCTTGGTCACTTCCTCGATCAATCGACACGGACAGACAGACGGACAGTGACCAAGAGAAATAGAGGGACTTAGCTCGCAGTCTAGACATTGTAAATAAAGCAAGCATAATATACCTGTTCAAGAAGTTCCAACGCCATGGTTCCCTGTCCTGCTATTATGTGCTTGTTATCGTAGGGAGGGACTAGGTACGAGTTGGGATCAGTCTCTTTTAAAACACGAGCAGCCGCAGCTTCTCTGTCCTAAAAAAGCGATTGAAAATCATAAGGGAAAAGAACAAACAGTTAAGAAAAGTTAAAGACAGGATTCCCGCGTGTTTTCCTCTAATTTCTAATTTTCTCACATAGAAACACAAGCGATAAGCTTTATATATTTCGCCGGGCATCAAATATTAACTGGTCGTTTGATTGTCACGTGACTAACCTGTTGTGAGATTTCACATTCTACGATATTTGCTCCATAATCCTTTATGGCAGCTTTCTTAATAGCAGGTGCATTATTGGGCATTACGATGTGAGCTTTAAGACCCTTGACCTTCGCAGCCAGCGCAAGTGCTTGGCCGTGATTACCACTGCTATGGGTCACAACCACTGGTAGCTCGGCTTCGGAACAGTTTTCTGTTATGTTCAGTACTGCATTCATCGCTCCACGGAACTGAATTAAGACAACAGTAAGAGAAGCGTATTAGTACCAACTCCAGTCCTCCCTAAATGTTACTAGCGTCGTCATTTTTTTTTCAAGGGTCAGGTAAAAATTACCTTAAATGCTCCCACTTTCTGGAAAATCTCACATTTGAAGTACAAAGATTTACCAGCCATCTTGTCCAGGGTCCCGCAAGTCATGACGGGAGTGCGGTTAATGAACGGAGCGATTCGTACAGATGCATCTTGAACATCCTTTAACGTTACTTCAGTGTTTCCTTCCATACTGCTTGCCATCCTTGATTAGAAAATATATGATGCCCAAGTGAGAAGATTTATCGAGAGAATTATTCTCTTTTCCATGGAAAGTTGGAGGCGGTGTGGGTCGGTGTGTGGTGGTGGTGGTCGAGGAGGACAAGGGGTAGGACGATGTGTCGGGGCTTTATTAATCCTTACTATAACTAACATAATGATTTTTTCCTATAAATATCTCGAGTCTCGATATCTGGACAGGGCACTTTTTTTTCTAATTTAGCCCCCCAATTTCAAACTTCTTCAAAGAGGGGTGGGGATAAGGGTATTCCTTCGTACCCCCAGATTATCGACCCTCACTTAAAATTATGCTCCGTGTTACCTGGTAACCCTTGGAGAATCAGAGCAAGGTATAAAGCTAGTATACAATTTTAATTTAATAATTACGAATAAAGTCAAGAAGTTGAGGTCTTAATAAAGACCATCTTTAAAGAAAAACTAACCTGATTGCTGTTTTCTTCAAATCAATAAGTCCCCATGAAAAAACAGCTTGTTTAATTTTCTTACTACCGCCGTAAATGCCTCGTCGTCGTAATATGAAGGACATTGATGACTAGTGTTTATACTCTACATTCTCACATTGACCGCCATTTTGGGGTAGGTACTTCATGTATAGGGACACGAAGTACCTACCCATTTTGTCCGCTATCATCTGTGACTGCAGGCGCGTACATTGGAACGAGGCTTTCAAAGCGGATTCCAAGATGGCGTCTTCCACAAGGGAACCAAAGTCAAAGCCAGAATTTCACTGATTTTTGCTAAATTTCTTTCAATAATACTCTGAATACTAGGGAGAAAACGATAAGCTGCAACAATGAAGCGTTCTCAACCAGAACCTTCCACTTCGGCGCCTCCAAAGAAGCAGGCAACGACGAGAATGCTTGAAAGTGTGAACGTTGGTCCGGTCTCTACAGAGGTATTAAAAATTTGAGTATTTTAAAATTATTATTTGGAAACTAAAAGCTTTTATTATTTTGGTATATTTAGGGTTAATTTATTGAGATTTCTTGTACTTCATTTGCTTTAAAGTTTATTTTGGTGAAGCCATATATTTAATACGAAAGATGCAGTGGTTTACAGTGAATGATTTTGGATCCAGAATCGTGAATTTTAACAATAACGTTTTTCTCTACAGGATGAGATGAACATACAAGTTCTTGCCTTCCAAAACAAAAAACTTGCAGAACGACTTGAAGTAATGAAATTAGATGAAGAAAGGCTGCGCGAACGACTAGATGAGGTCAAAAAACAAAGAGTTGCTGAATACGAAATTCTGTCACTTATCAACAGACACTGGACACAGGTTAGGAATGGGTAGTAACTTTTTAGTCTGTCTGTCACACTTTGAATATCCAAGCCTGGCCTGTTACCAAATATTTTTTTCTGGTATGGGTTGCCTGTGTATAGATAATAGGGGCCTATCAACGTTTAGGAAGGTGGAGTAAAGCATGCTTCCACTATATATATGACACACGTTTTGTAGTACTCTTTGCCAGAAATTGGTGGCTATCCAAATATTTTGAACAATCCTCTGCGATGATCTATAGGCTGTATATTTAATTCAGGACATAAACAGCTAACTCATATATTTACCAACTCGCAGTTCCAATTGCAATTTAAAACTCACTTTTTTCTTCCAGCTTGATGAAGATGTATCAGTCATGTGTCAAAGTTACGAGAGTGGAACAGCTGAAGAATTTGGTGATCTAAATGACACTGCATTGTCATATCTAGAATATCTTGCTCAACTTGAACCAGAGCAAATGAAAGAGGAGGTATCCAAAAGAGCTGCTAATTCCAAACAATGTGTTAAAACCTTGTTGTCGTTTATGGAGAAAGCTGGATGTTTTCCACCAAGAGTGCCTGCTAGTAGTCAAGTGAATCCTCCTGGTGAAACCTCTAGTACTGGAGAGGTAACAAAAGATGACGATATGGAAACAGATGAACTGAAAGAAGCTGATGAAGGTCAAGTAATTAAAGGTAACTAACTAAGAAAACTGGGAATCATGGTTGGTGCACCCTGCTGCATGATGTTGCCAATCAGCCCTGCCATCATGACTTTAATACCCAGACTTGCCATACACAGAAATCAAGTTGCTCAGAGACCCTATTAACTTGGGCTTTATATTTTCCCATTCAGACCACATGTCATTCCCTAGAGTATCATTTCTTTGTTTAATGGTTGCACATGAGAAGATACATGAATATATTTACAAATCAAACAAAGATTTTTTTTCTCAAGAGAATGACACATAGTCTGAAACTGGAATACATATTAAGCACAAGCTAAAGAGTTCTATTAGCTCTCACACTGAAACAATATAAATATATTGGAATATTTTTACAGAGTCTGATGATGGAACAAGCAAAACAGAACCTATCGTTGAAAAGAAACAAGAAGAAACACCTAAGAAAGAGGAGCTAGAAACACCATCAAAGGAACCGGAGATTGAGCAACTAAAGTCTGATAACAAAAGGTTGAGGGAACTTATGACATCCATACAGTTGAAACAGCAAACAACATCTCTTGAGGTAAAGTAAAACCAGCTGATCTGATATAGTGACATACGAAGGACAGCACTGCACAACTGGGGTGTCATGAAGCTTGCAAAAATTGACCAGGAAAAAAATAAAAAACATGCCCACCATTAAAATAAAAATATTAAACTCATTAGTATTCTTTACTGTGTCACTGTTAATGAGCACTCATTAGCAACATTATTTTTTCATCAATTAGTTGCCTGGAAGTCTATACTTTCAAGAGAAGAAAGTTTCATTTTTTTCACTTTTGATTTTTTTTTTTCAGATTAGCCAAGTCATATTTTTTTTAAAACTTTGCAATATCAAAAAATACTTTCCTTAAAAAGATTTAAACTATTATATTGGGTGGAAGAGACTTGGATAGGTTCAATGGTTTTCCAATTTATTCTCATTTTACTTTGCAGTTTTCTGAAATTAGGGACAAGTATGCGCTGACCAATCGAGAGATATCAGAACTGAACACTCAGCTGCAAGATTCGGAGTATGATTTACAAAAAGCCAACCACCGAGTTGAAAACCTAGTGAAAAGACTCAATGAACTAGAAGAAATGAGAAAGAAAATCAGGGAAGGAGAGATGCCAGCAAAGGAAGAAATCAAGGTACTGTATGTGGAAAATAATGGTTGTGGAATATAGATTTAATGCAATATGTATGAGTGATTATGGATTACTGTATATATTTTGTTACCCATTAGGATGAGGATGATGAAAAACATTCAGAGCTCTTGGAGTTGAAGGAACTAGCAAAAAATCGACTAGAGGAGCTGCAGAAACTCAAAGAAGATTGTGTAGCAGCACAGCAGGAGCTTGAAAAACTAAAACTTGAGGTATGATTAAGAATGTCATTGCGTTTCCTATAGTCTATCTACTGTAAATATGTCAAAAAAAGTGTGAGCTCCTGACTCTTGACCTCTAGACCAGTATGTAGAGAGACTGAAGCTTCAAGCCTAGACAGGAACTATGAATTTTTCTAAAAGGAATTTGTCAGTTGATCCATGAATATAATCACTAAATGTTTAGCCCTCAACTCTTGGACATTTTTGAAAATTTTGTCTATTTTTTGTACCCGATCAAAGCTTAGATTTAAAATCTATATTTTGGTATCCCAATGAAATGTCCATTCTTTCAAGATAATGAAGTTCCTGACGTTTACTGGCAGCATGGTTTCCCAGTCCAAGAGCATTTGTTTCTGCTATTCATTGACCAGTTGCTTATGAGTATATCTATTAACATTCATACCTTTTACTTTCTTTCAAGGCGGTCCAGATTCCAGAGTCTACTATAGTTCAGTCTTCCCCTTACAAGTGTTTGCAGTCACAGTTTTCAGTTTTGTTTAATGAAACAACCAATGTAAGTGTACATACTGTATTATTATTGCAGCATCAGTTTTTGTTCAATAAAATTTATTACTCACTATATCCTTAGAAGTATTTTGCTTTAGTTCCTTCCTGTGATATACATTGTTTCCAGCTCATGTAAGCTAGGGCACTAAACTGTAGGCCAAATCTGAATATTGTGGATATGAAAGGCCTTACTAGTACTAAGTACATTGGACCATAATATCATCCTCAGTGATCATACTTGGGCACATCGCACCCATTGGGGCAGTAAGAAAGCACAGAAACCCTAAAAACCATTAAAAGTAGCATGTCCAGTCCCTTAACATACATTTAAATCTAGCATAATGGAGCTTCTGTCCCAAAGTTAGATAAATCAGCCAACTGTTATTTTCACCAACCAAGTCAACCGGAAACAATGTGCACTGTACATCAAGCATAATCAAGCTTACTTCTGTGGTAAGATACAGTTCAACCATCTTTTCTTTCCTTAGCATTCAATGTTTTTCCTCCTTCATCAGGCTCGACAGCAGTTAGATGAGCTAAGAAGAACACTTAGTTCAACAAAAACCCAACACATGGTCCAGTTAGAACAGATTGAAGTAAGTAATGAATATTACTCACTATTTTAAGTAATACTAGTGCAATACTCTATGACAAGCATTGTTCCTCAATGTGGAAGCAATAGTGGTGTAGTCATAGTGTACTCACCTATCATCTCTGGGGTCTCCGGTTCAATTCCTTGGCTCAGCATTACATGTGAGTCGAGTTTGTTAGTAAGGTCTCTTCTATGAATTAAGGAGTTTTCTCTAGCTGGCTTCTCCAGTTTTCCTTCTCCATTCTGTCTTTGCCCTGACTTAGATCAACCCGGCAGTTGTTTCAAGGTATCAAAATAATTTGAATGTTGAATTTTATACAGAGTGATATGATTACTACACACAAAAAGTACAAAAGTGAGGTGAATGAGCTACATGAAGCATTGTTACATTGTAAAAGGGAGTATGACCTGCTAAGAATAGAGTGTGACCAGTCTACCAAGACCAATGAACAAACAGGTAAGCAGAGGACAGTACCTTCTAGGATCACAGGGAGCCCAATCCCATATTAGTATATTACAATAACTGTATAGGTATATGGTTGAAACATTTTTAGCTATTTTTTCTGATTGTTTTCTTCAAAATTTGTTTTCATCTATCCTTTTTTGTTGTGCTGTTTTTTGTTTGACTCAAATTTGAGTGCCAACAGAACACAGAAGAAAAGTAGAAAAATTTGAATTTTTTTTAAAATTCCTAGAAAAAATGCCACCACCAAATTCATTATGTACACCAATTTGAAATCGAAATGTGACAAACGATTTGAATATCTATTTCTCTGGATTCTCTGAATAACTATTTGACTGGCCTCTCTTAAATATAAAAATACTTTTGTATTTCCATATTAAGACAAGGATAATCAGTTCAGAACAATAGCAATGCAAATTGGTTGTCGTTTTACAATATTGTGTATACACGAAATCTGAGCTTAGATATTCTGTGCTTTACTCTTGGTGGGATTGGATGCTTTTGAAACTTCCAACATCACAGATACATTTACTAACCTTGTTTATACTCTGGCTTTTAGCTCCACTGATCAAAGAAATCACATACATGAACAATAGTTTACAGGTATGTAAAAGAATAAGCAGGAGAGAAGATGGTGAGGAAGGGTGACAGTTTCCCCCTAGAAAAAATGTGGTGTTCTTGTCAAAACAATTTTGACCCTTTCACCCTAAAAGGGTAACGATTTTAAAATATTTTACAACTTTGACTGTTAATTTTGACACCTAAAAGGAGTGCCTCCTTCCTCTTGCAGAGTTGCTTTAGAAAATTGGTGATTCACATTTTGACAGCTTTTAACTCATGTCTTTACCGTACTTCTGCAGAGCTACAACAAGCAGCTGAAAGGAGAAGTCATGAGATACAAAAGAAAACTTAACGAGGCCCTTTCACAAACTCAGAAGGTTTGAATGCATGAACATTTTTTGAATGTTTGAATTTATTTTGTTCTTCTATCGTTGTAGTACTGTAGGAAAGATCTTTTACTTGTTTGCTCCTACTATTGAATAGTCTTTCAAACCAACAGCATAGGCATGTACAGAAACCACACAAATACCTTATAGTTAGAAACTTCTCTAGCCTACTCCAGAGGCAACTCTTAGTTTCCACAGGAAGCCCAATTTCTTTCCTTATTTCCGATTCGGAGTTTTTCTGCACAGGAGGCTTATTTTTCAGTGTACTGTAAAAATCTTGCAGTAGTATAAAGTGTTGAAATTTCAAGGTTGTATCTTCTAAGGCGAGCATTATCATTGGATATACTGTACAGTAGTCCGTCGTTCTGTGATTGGTTAACTGTATGTTAACCATACTCTTTCATGATTCCGACCTCTATGACTACTCTAGTTAAAAACAATTCGATAAGTTGACCAAGACCTTCTGTTTATCTTGTGCTTTGATCATAACTATTCTTTCTTTTTCTTTTCAGCTGGAAGAGGAGATTTCAAAATTAAAAGAAACTAAACCCAAGGAAGAACAAGTTAAAAAAGAAGAAGAAAAAACCGAAGAAGAAATGGAAGTAAAACAAGAGCCAGAGAGTAAAGAAACTCACAAAGAACCCGAGGAAGGAGAGGAAGGGGAGTTAGAGGAAGGAGAAGAAGAAGAACCAGCAAAAAGTTCTAATGATTCTGAGCTAGTCAAACAGCTACAGACTAGTCTCAAGTGAGTTTTAGCTCTCATTCTCCTTGTTTATTTACCAACTGTATAGAACGGTCTTAACCCAGGTGAATGAATGTTAATCAAAGTACTATTATCATCCGGGTGGATGTAATCCTGAGAAGGACTTTATTCTTCTCTTGACTCTGAAGATGACTTCCGCTCAGGTTGTCGAAACGTCAGTCACATCAAACAGTCCTTCTCAGGACTACATCCACCCGCATGATCATGATACTTCGATTAACATTATTTACTACTATTATCGTTGAAGTACGACCCGCGAAGTTCAAAGTCTCGTTTGCAAACTAGCATTTTGACGACCGTGGACCGGGGTCGCACTTCAACGATAATGGTAGTATTGTTTTCCCCCTCCATCTATCACACCTTCATGGAGACCTGACAACCTTCTTCCCTTCCCAGGAAAGCCCAAGAAAGTCAAAAGGAAATGAAGCTATTATTAGATGTCTACAAGGGCGCAGCTAAAGACTTACGGGATAAAGTAGAGGTTAGTTCACTGACAAAACTATATTCCTGTCTCTTGAGAGGTTGGGTTAGGATTTCATGGGGTGTATGGGTGAAACAAGGGTTCGAGTGCTGCCGGTCTTGGTGTCGTATGTGAGTAGAGTTGTATCACAGCGTGGGACAATCACAACAGTGCTGGGTTCCAACTAGGTGAAAGCCCAAAGATCGAATTGGAATATAGAAGTTGATTTTTAAGGAGGAAGGAAAACTGATGAAGTCAGAGAAAAACCCTTGAAGCACAGGAGAGAACCAACAAACAACAGTAATGATAAAAAGGTAAATTATACACCGTGAAAAGATGAAAAAACTTACTAACGTTTCGGACGCTAGTCCTTCGTCGGAGTTGCTCTTTTACTGTTTTTTCATCTTTTCACGGTGTATAATTTACCTTTTTATCATTACTGTTTCATTAGAAACACCGACGCAGTTCACACTAGTTTTTAGCTAGTTATATCTTTTTACAACAAACAACAGCTGAAGCTTAATATATTTCCTATATTTCCTATATTTCCTAATACCTAACCATTAGGAGATCGTACCTTGAAATACCTAACCATTAGGAGATCGTTACTTGAAATACCTAACCGTTAGGAGATCGTACCTTGAAATACCTAACCATTAGGAGATCGTTACCTGAAATACCTAACCGTTAGGAGATTGTACCTTGAAATACCTAACCATTAGGAGATCGTACCTTTAAATACCTAACCATTAGGAGATCGTACCTTTAAATACCTAACCATTAGGAGATCGTTACTTGAAATACCTAACCGTTAGGAGATCGTTACGTGAAATACCTAACCATTAGGAGATCGTTTCTTGAAATACCTAACCATTAGGAGATCGTACCTTGAAATACCTAACCATTAGGAGATCGTTACTTGAAATACCTAACCATTAGGAGATCGTACCTTGAAATACCTAACCGTTAGGAGATCGTACCTTGAAATACCTAACCATTAGGAGATCGTTACGTGAAATACCTAACCATTAGGAGATCGTACCTTGAAATACCTAACCATTAGGAGATCGTACCTTAAAATACCTAACCATTAGAAGATCGTACCTTGAAATACCTAACCATTATGAGATCGTACCTTGAAATACCTAACCATTAGGAGATCGTACCTTGAAATACCTAACCATTAGGAGATCGTTACTTGAAATACCTAACCATTAGGAGATCGTACCTTGAAATACCTAACCATTAGGAGATCGTTACGTGAAATACCTAACCGTTAGGAGATCGTTACGTGAAATACCTAACCATTAGGAGATCGTTACGTGAAATACCTAACCATTAGGAGATCGTACCTTGAAATACCTAACCATTAGGAGATCGTACCTTAAAATACCTAACCATTAGGAGATCGTACCTTGAAATACCTAACCATTATGAGATCGTACCTTGAAATACCTAACCATTAGGAGATCGTACCTTGAAATACCTAACCATTAGGAGATCGTACCTTGAAATACCTAACCATTAGGAGATCGTACCTTGAAATACCTAACCATTAGGAGATCGTACCTTGAAATACCTAACCATTAGGAGATCGTACCTTGAAATACCTAACCATTAGGAGATCGTTGCTTGAAATACCTAACCATTAGGAGATCGTACCTTGAAATACCTAACCATTAGGAGATCGTTACGTGAAATACCTAGCCGTTAGGAGATCGTTACGTGAAATACCTAACCATTAGGAGATCGTACCTTGAAATACCTAACCATTAGGAGGTCGTTACTTGAAATACCTAACCATTAGGAGATCGTTACTTGAAATACCTAACCATTAGGAGATCGTACCTTGAAATACCTAACCGTTAGGAGATCGTACCTTGAAATACCTAACCATTAGGAGATCGTTACTTGAAATACCTAACCATTAGGAGATCGTTACGTGAAATACCTAACCATTAGGAGATCGTACCTTGAAATACCTAACCATTAGGAGATCGTACCTTGAAATACCTAACCATTAGGAGATCGTACCTTAAAATACCTAACCATTAGGAGATCGTACCTTGAAATACCTAACCATTAGGAGATCGTACCTTGAAATACCTAACCATTAGGAGGTCGTTACTTGAAATACCTAACCATTAGGAGATCGTTACGTGAAATCCCTAACCATTAGGAGATCGTTACGTGAAATCCCTAACCATTAGGAGATTGTACCTTGAAATACCTAACCATTAGGAGATCGTACCTTGAAATACCTAACCATTAGGAGATCGTACCTTGAAATACCTAACCATTAGGAGATCGTACCTTGAAATACCTAACCATTAGGAGATCGTACCTTGAAATACCTAACCATTAGGAGATCGTACCTTGAAATACCTAACCATTAGGAGATCGTACCTTGAAATACCTAACCATTAGGAGATCGTTACTTGAAATACCTAACCATTAGGAGATCGTTACTTGAAATACCTAACCATTAGGAGATCGTTACGTGAAATACCTAACCGTTAGGAGATCGTTACGTGAAATACCTAACCATTAGGAGATCGTTACGTGAAATACCTAACCATTAGGAGATCGTTACGTGAAATCCCTAACCGTACCAGAGGTAAATGTGTGAAGGAATAAAGAAATAATTTTCGTTGTACGCTTTCTAATCGTTAACAAATTATGCAAAATCCGACTATTGATTAGAATTTTCTGCTATGATATGATTTCATTTAGGCTCATCGTAGAGTCGTTAGTCTACTATAGTCACACAGTCGAATGCTTGATAAAACAAAAACAACATGAAACATAAAACTACTATAGTGAATACAATTTTTGACTGCGATACCTTGAAGGTGTCGCTAAACGGAACATGAAACTACTTTGTGTCAATCAAAACTTAAACTTTTTTAACCAAAGCTCCTCATGTTTACGTGAAACGTGTTTTGACTTCGATTTTTGCGTGAATGGGGATGTGATTTCAGAATTTTACGTGAGGCGGAAATTGGCCAAATAATTTTACGTGAATACATTTTGCGAGGGGTATAGGGGACCCTGTTACACCATAATACCTCAAAACATCTACAGGAGCATATTCATATAAGTATACAGGAGTACACACATAAGTGATGGCCTACGTTCGTCCTTGTTACTATATCTAGACGGTTTTGGATATTTTGTTGTATGTAACTTATATCTTATTAACATTGGTATACATCCCTTACATCATTGTATGGCACTCGCATCATTCCACTTGCATATTGCAACGACTAGTTTAGATCTTATATCAACCAATATGGTCCATTTCTCCAGTTCCTTTCTTCAGTTTCTTGAAGAACGTCAGCCACCCGGCTAGCTCGTGCGGGAGGTCGTGGTTCAAGCCTCGGCCAGACCAACACTCAGGGTCTTATAATAACTGAGAAGGTGCTGCCTTTGTAATTACATCTGCAAGTGGTTAATCCTTCACGGGGCTTGGATGATCACGTTAATGGCGGTCCCGTCCATAACTTACTAGAGATGTTAACAGAGGACCAAAAGTTTATCAGTTGAATTACTGTCAAGTGTTATCCTCTATAAACAAAGTTAATTATTATTATTATTATTATTAGGTTTTAGACAAATATTGTGATGTACCCTGCTAAGAATAAGGCTTCACAAAGTCTAGAATCAAGCTTATGCTCGTTTTGCTGCCTTCATTTAGCTTTTAGCTAGCGAAAAGACGCTGAAAATAGAGATAGAAGCATTGAAGAACAGAGTAAAAGAATTGGAACAAGACCTCGAGAAGTACAAAGGTGCCATGGCAGATGAAGAGGCAATAAGAAGGCTAAAAGTGGCAGAAGAAACTATAGAAAACCTACAGAAGAACCTCGCTGCTACCAAACAGGTTGGTTTTCATAGTTTTACACCAATTGATGGATTGCAAGCATCCCCAAGAGAGTTAAAACACAAAAACATGGCGGCCATTGTGGTGCTCTTAACAATGGATGCTAATTCACTATTTTCCATACATCGGTTCACTGGTCAAACACAAAGCATTCAGTCGAGGTTGCAAGGTTCAAATTTGAATAATCCTTTGAAAGTACCTTGGCGCCTCGCTTGAGCGCTTTGTGTTTGACCAGTGAACCAATGTATGGAAAATGGTGAATAAGAAATCTGTTGTTAAATGGCACCAACGCTCCCCCGAGAGGCTGCGATGACATAACGTGCACTCCAAGAATGTATCGTAATGTTCTCTATCCTCAGTTCCCTCTCGGAGTACATTACCATAGGGATACCAATCGTTTTTAAAATTATTTTTTAATCAATCACTTTACAGGAGGAAGACGCGTTGTTAGCAGAGATGGAGTTTACTGGGCAAGAATACGTAGAAATGCAAGAACAGAATGTGCGGCTCTTGCAGCAACTCAGAGAAAAAGATGAGGCTAATCTAAAGTTAATGTCCGAGGTTTGTTTCTCGAGTTATACAGTTTTCCTACCCTCGTAAAAAAGACGATTAAATATTCAGTTGTTGTTGTTTGTATGTTGTTGTTTTTTTTTGTTTTTTGTAATGCAGCGCATCAAAAGCAACCAGATACAGAAACAGATTCGAGAGGAGAAAGATGTGCTGGCTGATCAGGTGACATCGCTGAATACCTACCTCGAAACTCAAACACAACTGATTAAGAAACAAGAAGAAAGAGAGAGATCTTTACAGAATGCTGTGGTATGTAGGATACTTAGATAAATCTTCATTTGTGCGTCGTACGTAATACGGGGAGTGGTTGTCAAGGTTCTTGAAGCAGAGGCTATGTAAATCTGTTTTCGTGTGACTGTGTAAAACTCAGTGCTGTAAGCGTGCCGTGCCGTGACCGTCATGTTTTCTAGAATTTTGATTGGCTGATTTTTTTCTCGCGCAATGTGGCAGTGCCGTGACCTTGGCGTGACCGCCGTGTTTGTGCCGTGTTCCGGGTATTTGATTGAATGCAGAGTAAATTCTCGTACAGTGTGATTGCTCTGGCGTATGCCTTGCCGTGTCACGACCGTGTTCGTGCTGTTAGTCATACAAAAACCGCTCTAATGTTTAGTATGCCACACTCCTTTAAATCACATGTTGATATTTGAAGTAGGAGGAAAACCTGAGAACCCGGAGAAAATCCTCGTGTCAAGAGAGAGAAGAGCACAACACTCTAAATCCAACAATTTATCCTATAACTCCTTAATAATGAATATTAATCTGTATATTGTTCTTCACTGGCTTTTTAGGGGTCCATGGAGAAGGAGCTCAGCCTTAGACAACAAGCAATGGAAATGCATAAAAGAAAGGTAACTGAAAATCAGGTCGTAGTTTGTTGTTTTTGAATAACATAGGTATTAGGATGCATCCTGGACAAAAGTTCTAGTTATACTATGATACTTAGTTGCATACTATGGAATATCTAACGGGTAACATATTAAAAATTTTGTATGACATTGAAAATACCTAGGCTGCAATGCCTGATGGGAAGAAACAGTGGAACACAGCCGAGTATAAATTAACTTTTCTGGTTTTATATTCAATGGTGTGGAATTAGACTGCGAGCAGTCCCTCAGTTCGGCAGGGAGCGTACCCAAGCTAGACCAAAATGCACTACGGTCGCTCTCAGGAAAGGGTTATAATTCCAACTAAACCATGTTCTGATCAACAGGCCCAAGACAATTGTCAGTCAGCGCAGGAGCTCAAAATTCGACTGGAAGCATTCCAACAACAACAACAAGAGGTAAACTTCACTTGCAGCATAGACCATTTACATCACTTTGCAATGTGCTCAAGGGGGACAAAACAATAGGTTCCAATTCTCAGGAGATTGGAATTCTTTTGTTTTGTCCCCCAGAACGAGCTGCTTTGACGTTACATGCAAGGGGTCTATTATCCTCCTCTAGGGGCTGCTTAGTAGTACACACGATAATTAGTGGACCATACTGCTAGGGCGAAAAGACCTTATTCGTGGTGTGACAATGTTTTCCCAATTGAACGTAACAAACCTCTGGGGGAATGACGAGCTATTGTTTTGCAACTCGTCGGGATATCATCGTTATTCCTTTCGTATCCTTTGGGATACTCATGAATTCTTCGAAGAGTAAAAACAAAAGAAAATGAATCTTCTGGAGGTTTGTTACGCTGAATTGGGAAAACATTGTCACGCTGCGAATAAGGTCTATAATTATTTGTTGTCTTCTTAAAGATTAAACAAGTGCCAATATGACCAGGGACACCCTACATGTAACTTCATGTAAACAGCCTTCTTTATGAACGATCTTGCAGTATGATTTTGTGCAGATAGGTTCTTCAAGGAACATTGATTTTAACGCGAAAGTGACCCACTTGATGAACGCTTAATAATATATTTAACCTCGTTTCATTCCGTCTTTCTAGATTCAAGAAAGCATTGCAGAAAAGACCCGATCGCTAGAGGAAGAAGCCTTTAGAGCCAAGAGAGTACAGGTAACAGAAAATTAAAATAATAACTCGCACAGCAACTGTAGAAATCAAAACTTTTCACGCAGCGAGCTCTTGAAGTGTCATGCCTTTTTAGTTTGCCTTGGTGAGAAAGTGGAAAGGAAAGGGATGAGAAAAGCAAAATATCCCCTTTCCCAGAGACCACGAATTTTTTTCCCATTCTACCTTCACCCTCAAAAGTTTTTGCAGTTGTACTACGACGGTCATATGGCATCTTTGGATTTTACATCCGTAGTTTTCTTTTCACTCTTCAGGAAGAATGTAACAGCTTGAAGCGTAAAATTGAAAAACAGAAGAAAATCGACCTTTATGGAGCAGCAGACGAGGTTTTACTTGAAGAAGTTCGACAGTACAAGGTAGGAAACTGACCGATCGACTTGACCTGACCTGACTGAGTGACCGACCGACCGACCCACTGAACCAACTGATTTGGCCTAACTTGACTGACCGATCAACTGATTGACTGACCAACCGACTGACTTGACCTGACCTGACTAACCGACCGACCGACTGACTTAACCTGACCTGATCGACCGACTGACTGAATCAACTGATTTGGACTAACCTGACTGACGGACCAACTGATTGACTGAACGACCGATTGACTGAACCAACTGATTTGGACTATTGATTTTTCTAGTCTAAGCATACTCCCATCTTTTTCAGGCTCGCCTGACATGTCCGTGCTGTAATACTCGCAAGAAAGACGCCATTCTTACCAAATGTTTTCATGTCTTCTGCTATGAATGTCTGAAAACTCGTTACGACACCCGACAACGCAAGTGCCCTAAGTGTAACGCAACATTCGGTAACAATGACTTCCACAAAATCTACCTGTAACGCATTACGGCATGACATTCTGTCGTCTTGTTAAACGCATGTAGCGTTGGTTAACCTATTTTAACTAGTTCCTTTAAATTAGAAAATTATGTAAAATACACGTCCAAAGAAAACTGAACTTCGTTAGAAAATTATTTTCCTATTTAAATTCATGATATTTTATTCGTTTGATAATAATTCAAGTTTAAGATCAATTGTTTAATTTTTGGGAACGTTTCCGCGTAGAAGCTTGACATTTATCGTCTCCATTCCGATATCCATTTTTCCAGCGAAGCCTATCTATCCTGACCAGAATTCTGGATATCTGAGTCTTTTCTGCGCCAGCAAAAAAATAATATCTTCATTATTAATGACTTGGAGCCAAGGACCTTCAAGGTGTCATTGATTCTAAGAAAGGACGCAATCTATGCTATTTGACTCTCTTTCCTCTCCAGAACACCGGCTTTTTCTTTTCTCCAGCCATCAGATTACCCGCCGAACGGCGTACTTTTTTCCTTTCTTCGCGATGTTCTTTGCGTTCCTTTTGTCGTTGGGTCTCTTCCACGTCCTGTAGACATGAAAACAAAACGATATCAGTCTGGAAGCCGAAAAGCGAGTTCAATCATTGTTTCATTATTCAACCAAGTCCAAATTATTTTCGTGTTTTCACCAGGGGATCGTACCTTTTTCAATGAGAAAGTCATCTCCATTTCACCTACAGAAGACCCGGTAGTCTTGATTATTTTACTGTTGCTTTCTTTTCTCAAACGATCACCCAACGACACTCTGTAAACGAACGAAACTATTGTTACTGGGTTGCCTGTGGCAGGATAGTCTAAAAATACGTTTTGGTTTCTGATTTTGTTCTTGGCATTTGAACCTGAAAGGTGCTCTAACGCCTCTCTTTAATGACATTTTCGAAATCTCTTTCAAACGCTCATTTTTTGCAAGGAAATGAAATAGACAAACGCAGTTAATATATAGTGATACCTCAATGAAGTGGACACCCTTATTACACTGCCATGAAATATTCAACCCATATTTAATATTTAAAAAACCTCTATTCAGCGGACACCCTTTATTCAACTGGCACCAGCCAAGGATGTCCGCTTAATGGAGGTACCCACCGTACTCCACTATCACCTGTTTTGAAGCGAGTTCGTAGAGGAGACCACAGAATGCATAGATTTGTATTCCGCAGCTTGTTTAAATTCGTAGAACTTGGGTTGTTTGGTGGTGGACGATTTCTTGGTGTTTTTCTTTAACTCCTTGCGCTGTTCTTCCCTCCACGTGTGCTCATCATCTGAACTAGATTCCTCTGAGCTGGGTCTTCCTTCGAGCTCCTATGTCAGATAGTCAAAAGTAAACAGAAATTAACCAAAGCACCAGCGTTTAGCTTGCGTTTTGAAGAAATTTTCTAGATTTCAATTATTTTCGATCTCTGTGAGGCTAACTTGTTTAGATTAGATCTTTCATCTTCTTGAGCGCACACGAGAAAATGGCCGATTCGTTTTATCTCTAGGGCTTGCTCACAACGTTGAACGCAATCACGAAATCGCACATTGCACTGTGTCCAATTAGCTCCGCAAGAGTCACGCGCATTTGCGCACGGAAAGTCGCTGAACTACAATTGAGATCTACATTTTGAATTTTTGCGCAAAAAGGTTCATCGTGTAAACACGACCTTCAATGTTTCAGTCGGCAATCGCATGAAGTTCTCATCCAATGAAAAGCAGCGTTCCCTCATACCCTTGACCAGAAATCCTTAGATGCGTCTTGTTCGAGGAAAAGTTTCTACGTATAACATACATGTACAACTCTGTCGCCGGTAACGTTGCGCACAGCTGTTGCACCGTTTTCGCAATAAATCGTTTTGGACTTCTTAAAAGGATTTATGCATGAAAATGCGGAACAAATTATGAATTACTCACCTCGACTTCATCGAACTGCGACAAAAGTTGCTGTTGTTTTTTGTCTTCGAGTTGTTTGCTTTTTTTGCTTTTTCTTTTATCGTGTTTTGACATGACAGGGTGGAGCAATTTGAACTCCTAAAATACCAAGAAAAATGGAAGTAAGATAGAATCTTTTTCATGATAATATAATAGATCTAAATAGCTCCATAAACGAGATGCATTCTGGTCTAGCTTGGGTACAAACAACACCATGTAAGGCCCCGTCCACACGTACCCGGAAATTTTTTTTTGCGGATACGGGTTGCGTCCACACGTGCCCGCAAATTTTTGTATCCGTATCCGCAAATTTTACGAAAACGGATACGTGTGGACGGTGAAAACGATTCAAATACGCTGCGTGTGGACGCAAACATTTTCGTATCCGCAAAAAATAATTTCCTGCATGATGAACAAAGGATTTTGTACCGAAGCTAGACCCCAATGCACCATGTTCGCTATCTCAGAAAAGGTCTATGAGAACGTTTGGGCGTAGAATAAAAACTGTGGGAAGAATTCTAAACTGCGAGCGAGGAGAAGTGCTGGAGAATCGCAAATATTGTTTTGAAGTTTCTTGTGTTTTTTTCACCTCGCTTTCTTGGTCGACTTGGAAGTCTGGATTCTTAAACATTGCAGCAAATCGATCATCACCCAGTGGATTGCTGACATCTGGTCCCTGAAGTCAAACACAGGTCAGTTATATTATATTTAAGCTTTGAATATACAGGGAAACACCCCTGGTAGAGCGGAAGCTGGGCACGATAAAAGAATGCTGTCGGATTGAAGCGAATTTTACCTTTTCATCTAATTTCTTGTCTTTCTTTGGCTTTTCTTCTAAGAGTTTCTCAGCGAGTGCTCTATTAATTCTGGGAAGTTTCTGAAAGACAAAGAAGCCCATATTCTATTAATTTTAAGTCTGATACTTGATACCCTTCAAGCAGAGTCCCCTCTTTCTCTGCCTTCTCTAACTCTCCCTCGGCCAGCAAAACAAAATAGTCCCTGCTAGCAGGCCAGGGAAGGTACCTTGATGCGAACTCGGTTTTCACGTTCTTCGTCTATTTTTTCCTGTATTTTTTTCTTGCGATATTCTTCGAATGCGAATGGTTCTGCAATGGTCTTTGCCTAAGAATGAAAATAGTTACAAAGAGTTTTAAATATTTTGAGAAACATGGCATTTTGAATGTTTGTTTTGTCATGCATAGTATTGTGTGTTGTTGATTTTCATGAAACTGAAAGGCAAAACAGACAGAAAGAGATCAACAGAGAGAGACTAATGGACGGACCAGTGGATGAACATACAGACACACAGATGGGTAGACATATGGTAAGAGGACAGACAGACGCACAGAGTAAAGATGGAGGGCGGAGAGAGAGGACAGATGGACGGAGAGAGGATATATGGACAGACAGACAGATGGACAGATACACAGATGGAAAGAGGACAGATGGACGGACAGATGTGCAGACACACTGACAGAAAGGCAAAAATACAGATTACCAAAAAGAAAGGCAACTAAAAATGCTAATGTCCAAGATGGACAGACAGACAGTCACCTTTTGATACAGCCTAATGTCCATAAAATAGCCATGCATGTAAGCCCTTAGAAGATTGGTTCCTATCAAATGATTCAGTCCTGCAAGTAATACAAAAAAAGAAATTTAAGACAAGATAAAGAAATAATACTGATCAACTTGTCGACATTCCATTATACTGAGAATATAAATTTTGCTGTTTGCTTACCAAGTTTCTCCAAGTCATCTTTTGTGACAAATTTGTAATCATCGTAAACTGGAAAAGAAAAAAGATAAAAAATGGATTAGCATTGAGAGAAACAAGTGGAAAACTAGGGACTTGAGTGAGGACTAAATATCCCCACCCCTCCCCTCCCTTACCAGTAGGTTGTTGATCTTCTTCCAGTTCTTCGGTCAGGTTGTCCAGGAATGAGCACCATCGAGGTGCTGGACCTAAAGACTAAAGAAAACGAAACCAAAGGAATTTTATCTGGGTTGTGTATGATAGCAGAAGGTAATCCCTGAGGGCTAGTTCTCACTAGCAATAGAATTGAAGTCTGGGTCGAAACCAGAGTCAAAGCAGTTCATAACGACATGGAAGTCAGAAAAATGAGTCATAATTGGAATAGGAAGGTGTCCTTTTTCTTGGCTTGCGCTTACTCTTATGTCGAGCAGTTTTCACTTGCTCAAGTCTCTTAATTCCAACTCCGATTCTGATGAAAGTAAAAACCATTCTTAATTAAGAGCCTTTCCTGAGATAGCGATCGCAAACATGGTGTATTGTGGTCTAGTTTGGGTACAAATATATTTTGTTCATCATGTCTTATATGGTGATGTTTATACCCAAGCTAGACCATAATGCATCCTGTTTATCGAACTCAGAAAAGGCCAGTAACATGTTTTAACATGTTACTGTAAGTATTTAAAAATACTTACTGGTATATAGTAGACAAGCATCTTTGGAGCCTCAGTTGCCATGAACAGAAGACCTACAAAAGAATCAGACAGTTGTTCATAGGTGTACATGTGGTTATTCTTGGGTAATCCAACAAAGAGGACAGCGGGTATGTTGTGCTTACCAGAATCAGGGAACACGCACAGGTCATTGATGTTGGTTTGAGGTTCAATGGATGTAAAAGGTTTACCCTAAACAATCAAATATATAAAAAATTATTACATAATTTTTATCACCATAATCATCACCATCATTATCACCATCATCACCATGACCATCAGCACCATCATCATCATCATCATGACCATGACCATCATCACCATCATTATCATCATCACTATTATTTTTCTCTTTCATCATCATCACCATTTGACAGTGATGATTGCATCATTACCAACATCATCAACATTAGTTGTCAGTCATTATCATTGTGCATCCTAATCATCACCATCATTGTGCAAGTGTTTATATCATTGTTATAATAATCATCATTATAATCACCATCATCATCATCATCACCAACATTACCATTTTTCTCAGTATCATGCGTTATTATCCTGATCAATATACTTATCATAACCATGATCACCACCAATCATCATCATCGCAGCCTTCATCATTACTAGCCTCAATCAGCATTTTTGAACACCATCATCATCAATGCAACAGCATCATTAACCTTCATTACAGTTACGTATTATCATCATGCATCATCACTTTCATTGCATTACATATCAACCAGTCTTCAACAACAACAACAAATTTACATCTTCTGGCTGTGTGTGATATGTTATCCCTACCGTTTCTCTGTCCCATATCTTAAGTATCTTGGAATCTGTAGACAACACCACGCCCAGCTTATCTTGGAATGACAAACTATTGATAGGCAGCCCATACTGGTGGTCCTTGACAAGTAATGGATGACTGGAGCGAAGATCATACAACAAAACCTACAGCAACACACGCACAAATGATGAAACATGTCGTTTAAAGTAACGTTAGACTGAATAACATTCCTCATGCAATAAAAAAGAGATATTTCAAAAAAAAACAAATGATATCTTGAAATTGTTTGCATGGATTCTCGTATTAATATTTCAAATATATAAAAAAATATTCCTTTAATATAATTTTTGAAAAATTGATACAATGCCAATCTGCAGCTAATGTAATGTGGTACCATGCTGACACAGTATGTGGTGACACTGATTAACAGATATGGTGTAATAATAATAGGATGTAGTACTTACATGACCTGTTGCCGTGCCAACACCCATTGTCAATCCGTCACGATATTTAAGTGCCGTTACAGACGGTATGTAATCAGACCTTTTAACATAATATCATTAACATTATGTCAATATCCAAAGTGAACATAATTGTTTTGGCACAAATATTGAGATGTTGCACAAGTCATGAGAAGACACATGAATATGGATCCATATTCATGCGTCTTCTCATGTGCAACCCTAAAACAAAGAAATGATACTCTAGGAAAATATGAAATGTGGTCTTAATTAATTGGGAAAACTTTATGCCCAAACTAAAGAGGTCTTTTAGTCTTAGTAATGACATCTATCAGTCAGAGACTACAGTAATATATATTTCATGTTTAATTGTCATCACTTTAGTGCCTGTATGCAGTACGCAGTACATATATTTACCTGTCTTGTGTGATTCCACTCAAGCCAACATCTAGAACACCCACTCTGGACCGAGATCGAGGGTCCCAGCACTCAACACGACCCTGTAAAATCAAACAATTGGAATCCGTTTTGCTGTCTGCAGTTGACAAGTGGAAGCAGGGATGTTCAGCCAATCAAGGGTGGAGTAGCAGCAGTACATTTACCCCTCACCTCCGGAGTCTTAGGTTTGATTCCTGGACTCAGCAGGTCACATGTGAGTAGAGTTTGTTAGGTCTCTCCCTTGAATCAAGGGTATTTCTCTGGGTTGTCCAGTTTTCCTCCCTCTGCAAAACCCAACACACCAAATTCAAATTCAATTTTCAAGTTAGCTGGCTCTGACTTTGTTTAGCCATGAGATTTAAGACGGACCTTATGTCGTCCATAACAAAGATTGACCTTGACTTGATATCTCATACCTCTGTTGTTCCAGCAGCAAATAATTGGTGTACTGGGTTCATATCACAAACATTTATTCCTCTGAAAATAGAGAAAGTAAAATTAGTATCAAATAATTGGTGTACTCCATCACAAACTATAGCATCAACAACGATAACAACAGCTAACTTACGCTGCATCAGTTTTTAGAGGATTAAGGAACTTCCCCTGGTCAAGATTCAGTCTGTATATCTCTGGCCTGTATTGACAAACATCAGATAAGTTATATAAGGACGTCAATGATCTTGGCTTCGTACAACCAATTCATTACTTTCATTACTTTGTGGGTGGCATGGGTGGTGTCGTCTTTCACCACTGTGAGTCAAATGGGTCAGGTCGCTAGTTTGAGCCCCACAGACACCACAAATAAATTGATTTGTTTGATGTGTCGTTCTCTCCCTTAACACAAGGGTTTTTGTCCAGGTTCTCTGGTATAAACACGTAAGTTGAGAGTTGTGTGTATAGAATATTGAATGTAGTAAGGAGATTATAAGATTATAGCTTTAAAGCCTACCATCTATAATTAATATTTTTTACTTTCAAGCAGGCATTTTACACTCACCCAGCACCAACCAAGTACAAGTCACATGATGGCTTGTGATAAGTCAAATCCCGACCAAACCTGGGTATTCTTGTTCTGTAATACCTGCCATACTATAGGTGACATCAACATAATTATAATATGATTATAACCAAGTACGGTAAAAAGCCCAAGTACTATCTTGATTGATATTAGATTTTGAAAATCTTTTACACTATGGATGATGGGGTAGTTGACTCATTAAAACCCTTGGATGTTATTCTTACAAATTTGCAAACAAATAGACCTTTTCATCCTTGGGCATAAAAACAATTCAATCAGTGAGTTAGCTATGTCTCGACAGGTCAGCCCAGAGATTACAGTATGTCAGGATTCAATAAAATTGGCTTTGATTATATCCTTTTACAGTATGCTCTGCTCAGGGTTCGTGGTAACCACTTAAAATTCAAGGACTATTCAAGGAGTATACAAGGAGCCAAAAATGAATTTTCAAGGAGTATTTTCAGCTAACTATGCCAGGGTTTTACACACTGGTTGCACATGGCCGAGTTTCAGATTTTCCGATCTTTCTGACAAGATCTATTTCAGAACCATGCAAGTTTTCAAGGAATTTTGCTAAAATCATAAAATTCAAGAGCTTTTCAAGTGCCCTCAAAAACGTGAATTAAATTCAAGGAGTTTTCAAGGAGTTTAAGGAGCAGCACGAACCCTGTCTACTATAGTACACATGTAGTTTGCTTGTGCTTTTGAAACAATATCTTTCATGATCTATTGATGGGTTGCATGCATTCCCAAGAGCAGTTAAAAGACAAAAACATGGCAGCCATCTTGCTACTGTTAACAATGATATGCTAATGAGAAATCTTTGAGCCATTTAACAGCGACACTGCACTGAGAGGCTGTGAAACATTCTTGAAATGGTCCATTTGTGGTTCTTCTTGGTTTGATTGCTGAGTAGTGCAGCAATAATAAGAGAAATTAGGTACCTGTACATGAAACTCCACATATCTGTCAGACTGTAAGAAAACCATCTAAAAGGAAAGAGATGACTCATTTAGTATATGAAAAATGTAAACATGCAGGTATGAAAGTACCAGAATAAGTAGAATACTAAAATATATAATGATAGAATGATAGAATGCTCAAATTCTTGAACTGTGAAACAGTACTAAGTTTATTTAGCACTGAAAAGTACTAAATTATGCAATGTCTATTTTCTTCAATATTGTTTCAGCAATATTATTTAATACTAAATAGTGATATAAATAGTGTTTGAGCTCTATTACCTTAGAATAATCTTCTGATAAAATACAAAACTTGACAACTGAAAAAAAGATTAGCACTCTTATTAGTTACCAACTACTATAAGTGACAACAATAACTTTGGTTATCATACATCATCATCATCATCATCATGTATCATCATCATCATTGTCATCATCAACATCATGTATCATAATCATCATCATCATCATGTATCATCATCATCATCATGTATCATCATCATCATGTATCATCATCATCATGTATCATCATCATCATTGTCATCATCAACATCATGTATCATAATCATCATCATCATCATGTATCACCATTATCATCGTCATCATCATCATCATGTATCATCATCATCATCATCAGTTTGTTAAGCAGGGATTTTGAATCTTGTACTCACCATCAGAATCTAAACATCTTTCAAATTTCATTGATAATTGACTTGTCTCAAAGCATCTAACTCTGGGTTTGTAAACTCCTGTTTAAAGACAAAAGCATATGGGTTTACCACTGCAGTTTTGACTTAGATCAGGTAGAGGGCAAGAACGATAAAAACTTTTAAGTTTTTTTAAAGAGTCGGAGGAAAAAAAGAGATGTATTATATGCAAGGAGCACATATACTCTACTACTAAGCAAAGCCAAACGACCACAGATAAATCCTTGTTCCTTTGAATCTTTAAATGATATTTGTTTATTGTTTATTGATTGTTAGCCAATAGATTATTTTACCAGTAGCCATGATATACTCCTTGTCTGAAGAAACCTGTATGTTGGTTGAAGCTGTTGGCATCTCAAACTCTTGGATGAGTTCAATACGTCTACGAATATCTGTAGAATGATCAAAATAGCAGGACTTTAGAGATAAGGAAGAATAGTTCCTTTCACAATTCCCTGTGCCATTTTTATATGGTAACTGTGTCTATCCATTGAAGCGAGGATGGCCGTGACCTTGCAATGTTAGAGACCTTTTTTATTGGATGATTATTTATATGTCTCTATCAATGCAAGGTCACTGCTGTTGCCACATCAAATGCACAGGCATGGTTACCTTTCAAGAACTGTGAAGGGGACTATTATTAGAGGGATTTTACTTGGCCCAAGGAAAAATAGTAATTTTCCATTTTTTGCTTTGGTTTTACTTTGACTGTAACTGGGTAAAATAAGTAACTTAACTTAAATATGTCACTTTTTAAAAGTTAAGGTATTGAAATTTCATTAATGGCTAAGAATTCAACTATTAAATAAAATACATTGATGATTATTTAAGACGTAGCCGACATGTCGATGCGCACGACAAATCGGAAATCATCCAACATGGCCGCTACAACTTCATGTGTATTATCAAGTATAAGTTTATATATAATGTAAAAAATTCAGGAGTAATTCTCTTTTATATGCGTGTTATTTAACAGCATTCACTTTATTAATATTTAAATTAAGATAACTGCATTTAAAGCCTTTTTGTATATTTATTTTTCTCGATAAGACTTCGTGACCACGTGCAAACATATCAGCACGTGAGAATGTTTGCGTTTATTTACAACAGAAAACACGCGACAAATGCACGGAGAAGCAGTCGTATTCATTGTTTTGTGGTTCGTAAAGAATGTCTTTGTGTAGCTTACCGATATCATTCTTCTGTAGCGTTCTTCTTTTTCGTTCTGAAAGCCACTGGAACAGTCAAAGTTAAAGCAGTCAAAGTTAAACAAAGTTAAGCTTGAGTTTAATTCTGCTGACTTCGAAATAAGTGTCAAGACAAAGATATGTTCAAGTTTCAACTCAACTCACATACCTCTGGTAATGATTTTCCAGCAGAGAGATTATAGATTTTTACGTTATTTGGCTGTGAAACCTGCATTGTGTTGAATGTTTTTAAAAGAAAGATTTTCAAGCTTCGTTGTCCGCCATATTGGATTCTATTAGATTCTAGGCTATTATCGATTGAAAGTAACCACAGGCAGACCAGTCATTAAATTGTAACAACCCCAAGTCGTCGGAGAGGTGTCGGTAAGTGGTCGGTGAGGTGTCGGTAAGTAATCGGAATGCAAACTGGGACCCAAATTCTGATTATATGTAAGGTAACGTGTCTTCGAACAAAAACTTCACTGAAAGAGGAAGGGATCGACGAAGGGATCCATTACAGTGATTTATTTGGCGTCCTAAACTTACCTATGTGGCGTCCTTATCACCTAGGTGACTATATAAGAAAATTTAATTGGGCAATTTTTTGAGTTGCAAATGCTCAGACTAGGATCCATAATTGTGATTGCTCCCTTTATTACCCACTTGCTTTGCTGTAGAGGTTTTGCGCCATCATGCGTTCACGGCCATCATACAGCTTGGGCTGCCTTTGATTAGATGAAACAAGAAAATCACTTTATTCTCTTGGGAATTGATTTTTTATTTTGATATAAAATGATTGTATTGTCCTGTCATCTAACATGGCTGTCGTCACGTGATGCATTGTGAAAAACCTCTATTCAAAAGTTACACATTTTTTGTTTTAAGGAACAGGTCATAATCAGTATTACCAGGGGATGGGGATATATATGTTTTTTATTATATAGATATCGATGAAATACCAGGTTTTCTCTAGTGTCGAAAACTTGATATCTTTCACCAGTGGAAGATACCATATCTTTCACACGTGAAGATATCGCTGTTGAATCGGCTTGCTATTTTAATAAAGAATTTTTGAGCTTTTGTTTTATTTAAGTTTCATCGATATCTATATAATAAACAGATAACATTACATGGCCGCTTGGAGATACCGGAATTTTATTTTCCCATGTTCAATTTAGATATCTCACTCAAAGATAAAATTCGTATCTCCGAGCACCCATGTAGAGTGCATTCAGTCAAACTGTTGAATAATTAGATAAATGTATCTAACTTAGATAACTATTTAGTTGACGTCACCTAAAATAGTAAAAGCTCGCCAAATAACGGTCATGCTAATCCGGGGGGTTGTTTTACCAGAGAATGAGTAAATAGACATTCATTTGTACCATAGCTTCTCCCCCTGATCTCAGTAGCTGTTTACTCGTAGTTTCAAATTTAGTTGACGTCACCTAAAATAGTAACTAACTTATCTAATTTAGGTGACGTACACTATTCAACAGTTTGACTGAATGCACTCTAATATCCTCTTTATACAACTCAGGGTGTGGGCATCAGGTACATATTGACAGGTACCAAAGGGGAATCGCTCAGTATCAACACTAATTAATAACAGGAATCCATAAAAAATACCGTTGCTAGGGGAGAACAGTTAATCTTTCACACAATCATCATCTGACCCACTATGAGATAAATAATAATAATTAAAAAAATTTTTTTTTAGATTTAGCAATAGACCACCTAATCATTGCCACTTCACCTCACGTGACCTTCACCGGAGCTAGTTGTGATTGGTTGGTCTGCTTATGCTGTGATTGGCTGTAACACCGGGCAAAGTTAATGGCAAAGTAAAAAGAAGAATCTGGACTCGGAATGAGATCCTAACGCCCTTCCCTTTCTTACAGGATGTCAACAAGACCAGACTTCCCAACAACACAGAAAACCAGCATCACAGAACTGTAGCCATACCACCTAACATAGAAGGAATTATTAAAGCGGAGCCCTAAGATCTGCAACAATTGCAGAAATGACTAATGCGCCCAAAACGACCTCCCCTCCCTAGTCCCCAACTCCCCCCCCCCCCCCCCCCAGAAAAAAAGCTTTAAAAACGTCTATTGAAGATACTTCAACAAAAGGGTATTATTGGCCAAAAAGCATGAGCTATAGACCATGTTTTTGATCGATTTTGGGTCATTTTCACACCTTTTGAAAAATAATGAATTATTTATGAATCTTCAGAAATGGGTGTTTTTTGCCAAAACGCATGGACTATAGCCCATGGTTTTGATCGATTTTGGGTCATTTTCACACCTTTTGAAAAAGCATGAATTATTTATGAATGTCGAAAAATGGGTGTTTTTGGCCAAAAAGCATGGACTATAGCCCATGGTTTTGATCGATTTTGGGTCATTTTCACACCTTTTGAAAAATAATGAATTATTTATGAATCTTCAGAAATGGGTGTTTTTTGCCAAAACATATGGACTATAGCCCATGGTTTTGATCGATTTTGGTTCATTTTCACACCTTTTGAAAAATAATGAATTATTTATGAATCTTCAGAAATGGGTGTTTTTTGCCAAAACGCATGGACTATAGCCCATGGTTTTGATCGATTTTGGGTCATTTTCACACCTTTTGAAAAAGCATGAATTATTTATGAACGTCGAAAAATGGGTGTTTTTGGCCAAAAAGCATGGACTATAGCCCATGGTTTTGATCGATTTTGGGTCATTTTCACACCTTTTGAAAAATAATGAATTATTTATGAATCTTCAGAAATGGGTGTTTTTTGCCAAAACGTATGGACTATAGCCCATGGTTTTGATCGATTTTGGTTCATTTTCACACCTTTTAAAAAAACATGAATTATTTATGAATCTTCAGAAATGGGTGTTTTTTGCCAAAACGCATGCACTATAGCCCATGGTTTTGATCGATTTTGGGTCATTTTCACACCTTTTGAAAAAAAGATGAATGTCGAAAAATGGGTGTTTTTGTCCAAAAAGCATGGACTATAGCCGATGGTTTTGATCGATTTTGGGTCATTTTCACACCTTTTGAAAAAAACATGAATTATTTATAAATCTTGAAAAATGGGTTTTTGGACAAAAAGCATGGACTATAGCCCATGGTTTTGAACTATTTTGAGTCATTTTCACACCTTTTGAAAAAAACATAAATGTCGAAAAAAAGGGTGTTTTTGGCCAAAAAGCATGGACTATAGCCCATGGTTTTGACCGATTTTGGGTCATTTTCACACCTTTTGAAAAAAACATGAATGTTGAAAAATGGGTGTTTTTGGCAAAAAGCATGGACTATAACCCATGGTTTTGATCGATATTGGGTCATTTTCACACCTTTTCAAAATTAATGAATTATTTATGAATCTTGAAAAATGGGTGTTTTTGGCCAAAAAGCATGGACTATAGCCCATGGTTTCGACCGATTTTGGGTCATTTTCACACCTTTTGAAAAAACATGAATGTTAAAAAATTGGTGTTTTTGTCCAAAAAGCATGGACTATAGCCCATGGTTTTGATCGATTTTGGTTCATTTTCACACCTTTTGAAAAAAACATGAATGTTGAAAAATTGGTGTTTTTGGGCAAAAAGCATGGACTATAACCCATGGTTTTGATCGATATTGGGTCATTTTCACACCTTTTCAAAATTAATGAATTATTTATGAATCTTGAAAAATGGGTGTTTTTGGCCAAAAAGCATGGACTATAGCCCATGGTTTCGACCGATTTTGGGTCATTTTCACACCTTTTGAAAAAACATGAATGTTAAAAAATTGGTGTTTTGTCCAAAAAGCATGGACTATAGCCCATGGTTTTGATCGATTTTGGGTCATTTTCACACATTTTGAAAAAAACATGAATGCTGAAAAATGGGTGTTTTTGGCCAAAAAGCATGGACTATAGCCCATGGTTTTGATCGATTTTGGGTCATTTTCACACCTTTTGAAAAAGACGAATGTTGAAAAATGGGTGTTTTTGGCCAAAAAGCATGGACTATAGCCCATGGTTTTGATCGATTTTGGGTCATTTTCACACTTTTTCAAAATTAATGAATTATTTATGAATCTTGAAAAATGGGTGTTTTTGGACAAAAAGCATGGACTATAGCCCATGGTTTTGACCTATTTTGGGTCATTTTCACACATTTTGAAAAAAACATGAATCTTGAAAAATGGGTGTTTTTGGCCAAAAAGCATGGACTATAGCCCATGGTTTTGATCGATTTTGGGTCATTTTCACACCTTTTGAAAAAAACATGAATTATTTATAAATCTTGAAAAATTCAAAAATTAAACGAGACTTACCTGTAAGGTGAAGTTTGATTGGAATTCTACGAGTCATTGGTCGGGAGTGTGGGAGTTACGTGAGAGAGCGCACGAACCCGGGAGATCAATATTTAACTGCGAGTAATCATGCAAATAGATCAAGGGTGGGTATAAAAGCATAGAAAACTATATGGGTGGGCACGTAACTCCCACACTCCCGACCAATGACTCGTAGAATTCCAATCAAACTTCACCTTACAGGTAAGTCTCGTTTAATTTTTGAATTCTACTTCATCATTGGTCATTGGTCGGTGGGAGTCACGTGAGACTTTAAAGCTGCATGATTATGAGCTCAACACCATGCAACCACAATAATAACTGTATAACAGACAAATATTTATTTGTGTGAATCACAAACTTTAAGTAATTCACTGCCAAAGTTTTCAGTATTAACAACAGGCATATTGTAGAACTTTTGAAAAGTGTTTTCACTGGACCATCCTGCATTTTTCATAATAGTCTCAAGAGATATGTGTCCTGCCTTAGCACCTGAAGTAGCTGCAGCCCTAGTGCTATGAGCACTAAACACACTTGTATTAACTCCAGCCTTGCCTAACACATACTTTATCCAGCGGCTGATTGTATCAGCTGAGGCAGGCTGGTGTGGCTTTTGATAAGTTATTAGCAGCTGATCCTTGTTTGGCTGTCTTAAACCACTTGTTCTCTTGAGATATTCAAACATGTAGGTAACTACGCACAGGCGATTGTCTGGTTGGTAGGCAAGGAACTCAACTGTGGAGAGATGCCTTCCAGGTCTGGATGTTTTTAGCAATGTTTTAAGTACAAATATGCACTTGTCAGAGGTTAAGTGCATGTCAGACACTGTCAATGAATGTAACGTTTGGCGTCTCTGCCCTGATAGTAGTGCCATTAACATAACTAACTTGTGGGTCAAGTCTTTCAACGTGAGAGTTTCAGGGGGATGTAAGTCCTCAAATAGTCCATAACATGTTTTACATCCCAGGTTCTAGAATATTTAGGAAGAGATGGCCTGCATTCAAATACCCCTTTCAGTAGTCTGCAAACTAATGGGTGGCTTCCAAAACTATTGTGCCCAGTTGTCTGTATGCAGGTAGACAAGGCGCTCCTTGCAGTGTTAACTGCACTATATCCCACGCCTGAGTCATATAACTCTGCAAGGAAATTTACCCCATCCTCTACAGATGCTGAAAATGGATCAATTTCCTTTTATGACAGTACTCTTTCCATCGATCAATGTATGGACTGTACTGCTTTTTAGTGCCATTTCGCCATGATGACATGACCAATGAGGTAGCTTTTTTTTTTTTGATAGTCCTTGACCTTTGAAATGTTCCCTGATACATGACATAGGAGCAACACCAGTTTTCCCTGTAGTGGGTGGGTTATAGTTGGTTGACTGGGTTGGAAGAGCATCCCTATTTTCCTGGGAAGTTCCAGTGGGTCTTGAATTAGCATTCTCATAACAGTTGGCCACCAAGGTTGAGTTGGCCACTTGGGAATCAATATTAGACCTGTTGCCTTCTCTTCCTGAATTTTCTGAAGAACAGTTGCCATAAGGCTGAAAGGAGGGAAAGCATAAAATAAATAGGACTGCCATGATAAGCTAAAAGCATCTATTGCAAATGCTTCCGGATCAGGTTGGTAAGCTACAAACAGTTTTAGTTTGTAATTTAAACGCGAAGCAAAAAGATCAATGGTGGGCTTCACATTCAATTTATTTAATGCATCCTTGAATATCTTTGGGTCTAATGCCCATTCAGTCCCATTATTGACATTTCTAGAGTGCCAGTCAGCCATTACATTCATCTTTCCTGGGATGTGAGCAGTAGACAGCCACACATTGTTCTCAACACACCAGTCCCAAATACAGCGGGCTAAGTTATTACATGCCTTTGAATGACTAGTGCCCATGTGGGCTAATGTTGTTACAGCTGTCATGTTATCGATCATAACTCTAACATGTTTGCCCATAATATGGTCCCGAAATGCTTTCAGGGCAAAGAATACTGCTAGCATTTCTAGGCCGTTTATATGATAGGAGGCTTCGGATGGACCCCATCCGCCCTTAGCTGATAGAGTGCCCATGACTGCCCCCCATCCTAGCATGGATGCATCAGTATGAATAACAATATCTGGCTCTCCATGCTGAACAATATTGTATGCACTACTCACAGAGTCTCGCCACCACCTTATATCTGCTAAGGCAGCTTCCGACAATGTCATGGAAATATCAAATTTTCCTTTTGCATGCTTCAAAGCATCAGTTTTTTCCATATCAATGCTTCTAAAGTGCAAGGGTCCCCACATGACTCCTGGGAAACTAGCAGTCATACGTCCTAGGAGTGAGGACACTTCTCTTATAGAAGGATTGCTGCTAGCTAGTATATTTTTGCATGCATCCTTGAGTTTGTTTGATTTTTCCTGAGTGAGGTAAACTTTCATTTCTAAAGAATCAAGGACGAAACCCAGGTAAGTGATTCTCTGTGAGGGCACAAGTGTTAACTTTTCCGGGTGAATTATAAACCCTAATGAGTCAAACAATTTTATTGTGGCAAGAACATTTCGAATACAGTCCTCAAAGTCCTCACCTTGGAGGTACGAATCATCTATGTAAGATGATGACAAATGACCAGACTGTCTTAAGGTGGCATAAACCAGCTTCAGTAATTTTGTAAACTTTCTTGGACAAAATGCAAGACCATTTGGGAACATGTAAACTTATAAAGATTCCCTGACCATATGAACTTTAGGTATTTTTGGTCACTTTCTGCTATACTAACTGAGTAGTATGCATCTTTTAAGTCCACCGAAGCCATATAACAATTCGGTCTCATCATACTTATGGCTGATTTGAGGGTGTCCATTTTAAAATGCTTGTACTCAACATGCATGTTGAGCCGCTTCAGGTTTAGGATTAACCTGTGAGAGCCATCTTTTTTCGGCCTGGTGAATATAGGTGACAGATATTGTCCCTTCTCATGCCCCGTGGGTAATATAACACCCTTTTTTATGAGTTTACATATTTCAAGGTCTATGATTTTGACCTCTGAATTTTTCACAGACTGTCCCAGGGTTTTTCCCCGGGTGGGCATTGAATTAAATTCAATATGCTGGCCTCTGACCATTGACAATATTTCAGAGTCTGAAGTTATTTCCTTCCAATTTTCTAGGTAGGATACCAGCCTGCCAGCCTTAAAACAGTCTGCTTTTGCAGTGAAATAATCTTTTAGAGCAGGTATAAGCGACATAAAATTATTTTCATTTACCTGTGTTGTCAGGTTAATCATTGAGAGGGTGTCTTTTTGTCCCACTGCTTCTTCTGGCCGTTGAAGTGGGGATTCCTTCTCCCCCTCTGGCCTAAAAAGGCCTCTTGCCTCTATTGTTATTGCCAGATTTATCTTGGTGGCGGTTTTGAGCCGCCTCCAGCCGCCAGGTTACTTATTTGGTTTGAGGCCTTGATGCTGCTCAGTTGAGATTGCAGTTCGTCACCAAACAGCATCCCAGTAATTGGGATGTGGGGAGCACACAGGGTGCTATAATTTTTGTTTAAACAGGGTCTGATTAAGTCCCTTCTATGTTGAGACAGACTGAGATTATCATGGCCTAGGAGTGCTATGGCATCAGTGTTTAAGGTCAGCAACTCCTCCAACTTCAGCGTGGTGGGATCAGCAATGGCTGTCATTATCTTACTGACTGAGGCAGTCAAGATAGCTCCCACTTTCGTGAGTGTTTTTTTTTTTTTTTTTTTTTTTTTTTTTTTTGGGTACTGGCAACGCGGAGGTCCCTTCTTCTGGCCAAGTGGTCGAGTTTATCCCATATTTCAGGGTTAACTGTAGGGACGATAAGCTTGTCACAGTTTGACAGGCGGGCGTATTTGTCAAGCTTGTCTTTAAGTTTTGTGTCGCCAAGTTTGGTCGAGAAACGCTTATTGACAAATTCCGCCAGTTTATCCGACACAGCGTCGGTAGTTTTTTCTTCTGTGTCATAATCTTGTGAAATTGTGCCCAAAAACTTGTCGAGGGGTCCTCGATTTGGTTTTTCTGGCTGTTTTCTTGACTTGCCTTTGCAGTCCGTTGTTGTGTACGAGATGCTTGAAGCAACTTGACTGAGTCATCCGAGTCGGATTCCTCCTCACTAAGATTTCTATCACTTAGCTCAGCATCTTGAGTAACAGCTTCTTTTCGCTTTTTTGCTTTTGACGATGCAGCCGAGTCGGCCTGCATCCGCTTAAGAGTATTTCCCATTGAGGAAATATTTCCCGCCATGGCGGCCATTGTTTGGTTTAGGCTCGCCAAGGTGGCAGTGAGCGAGTCGCTCGGATTATCTTGCTTTCGTGAATCAGAATTTACTTCATCATCAGCTAGGAGGTTTTCCTCTTCTTCTTCGCGTGTTCCTTTAGGTTCCATTCTTCAAAGTCTACTTCTTTAAGGCTTTAAGAGGTATAAATCGACGCAGCAATAACAAACACAGTAGATCTCCCAAGGATCACACACAAATTGATCTCCCGGGTTCGTGCGCTCTCTCACGTGACTCCCACCGACCAATGACCAATGATGAAGTAGAATGGGTGTTTTTGGACAAAAAGCATGGACTATAGCC